>ML327503.1:0-42654 GCA_005239505.1 Nicotiana paniculata
TAATTGTAAAATTACTGTAATTAAAATTAAATGAGACCCAATTGGCTAATTTGTGAAATAATTAAATCCTAATGGACAAAAATGATTAAAAAATAGCATACTGAGCTAGGAAACATTTTGAAATTATTTATAACATAATTTATGGATAATTATCAGATATGAAATATTAAATAAACATGAAGATAATTTAATAAAATATAGTGAAATAGGGAAAAATACTCCTTGTTACAAAAAGTGATTTTGAAAGCATATATGTAAATTTGAAAAAAAATAATTTGAGGAAAAATTGGGTATCAACAGTACCATGTCCTTCCAGCCATGTACTTCCAAAGTGTCCACAAGGTAAATCATACCGGATTCTTCAAGATCCTTCAGCAACCTTCCCTTTAGTATCGTGCGCTTCCCAATTTTTGTCACTTTATCTGCCTCTCAACCAGACTCATCTGCTTCTTCACCACTCCACTCATCATCATCAACCTGAGCCTGCTTTGATTTCTTTTTGGACCTAGTCCTCCTAGCAACAGTCGAGGGTGTAGCAGACACAGATGCTGACTTCATGGAAGAAGTCTTGCCCTTCTCTGGTTTGGGTGTCTAAAACTCAACTTCTGCCATTTGTTCCTCTTGATGGACCAGATTCATCTCCTCAACGTCAACAGCCTCTGCGGGCTCAAACACTTTTGCCTTTCCCTTTTCAGCTTTCTTTCTCCTACTCTCCCTCAAAGCTTTTTGCAACTCCTCTTCACTCTACCTAATTGCACTCCTTGTGGTGCGACCTCTAGGAATGGAAGCATCAACAAGGTAGTGGCTTTTCTCTTCTTGCTTTCCACTGGAAGATCAGCTTTATTGGTCTTGGGTTTCTTCTTCTTTTTGGGTTTATAGCACTCCACTAACTTTCTAATAAGATCAGCCAAAGTTTGTTCAATGGATGAACCAGGTTCACCGGTTGCATGTTGAAGATTTTACAGCCCCTCTGAAACCTCTCTAGAATTACTTCCCCCTAAATCCTTGGCACCTTCTTCAACAACCACTAGGACAGTCTCACAAATTGCCAATGGAGTACCTCCTTCCCTTGTTCCCCTCACAATACTTCTTTCTCCCTCACTCACAAAGTTATTTTTACCGCCTCTTCTTCTCCTATCAGGAATCTCCACATCCACTACAGACCCAATAAAAACAAACCTATTTTAAGAAGTGACTGGCTCAGACTCAATTTTAGATGTTACCTTTTCAGAATCAGACGAACCAGTTGCTTCCCCCTCATTGGCGGATTTGAAAGAGTTATTGGAATTCTCATATTCTTGGGCCTGGCTAGCTTGAAGCTTTGCGTTCAATTTCCTAGTTAGAGAGCCAGAGGCCACAGTCTTTCTGGGGAGCATTTTCACACGCCTTCTCCTGGGTTCTGAATTTGGGCTTTGTTGTACAACGGGAGTGGTTGGAGTAGACGGAACAGGGTTGTTTTGAGGGGTGGTGGGATGTGATTGAGATGGGGTGGAGGAATCCGATTGAGATGGAGTGGAACTAGTATTTTCAAGAGTGATACTGTAGTCAGGTGTGGTTGAGGAGGCTGGTGTAGGAGGTGGAGTGTTAGCCATGGTGATGATTTTTGTTAAAGAAAATTAGGATCAAGATGTTAGAGTAGAAGGTTGAAAGGGTTTCGACGGTTATGGCTTTAAGAAAAAGGTGAGGGATTAGAGAAGTGATGATGGGTTTTTAAAGGCTTGGTTAATAAATACACAACAGATGTAATTTTGGTAAAGTGGGAGTCTAACCGGTTCAGGAGTGTCAGGTGATAAGTGACGGTTATGACTCCCCTATAATCTAGGCTATTTTAATTTGATTTGACTCTTTGGAACTGGTTCGAAATTTGGGATAGGTACTAGATTTAGTAAAGGCTTATTA
This sequence comes from Nicotiana paniculata, assembly GCA_005239505.1. NCBI lineage: Eukaryota > Viridiplantae > Streptophyta > Magnoliopsida > Solanales > Solanaceae > Nicotiana > Nicotiana paniculata. The sequence goes on from ML327503.1 coordinate 1,900, forward strand.
TAGAAAGAGTCCTACTCATAAGTAAGTATTGATATTTCAATATATGTATAGTGATGAGCACATACCTTGTCTGTCAGATGAACCAGCAGCGATGAACTAGGTTCATCTTGTTAAAATCTCTTGATTAATCCTCAATTTACAAAAATAGAAAAACACCATTAGTAACCAAGGAGTCATATTAACACATGGCAAGAGAGTATGACTTGTAAGGCATGAGACTGAGCAACGATTATTCTGATTATTTACACCTTTCAGAATTCCTAGCAAAAACAAAAATCCTTTTTTTTCATTTTGTTTTGAATTGGTTCGATTAGGTGATCTTAATCATCACTAATTCTAACATGTTTCTCTCAAAATGCTCTCTACTTAGTGCCTTAGTAAAGATGTCAGCAATTTGTTTGTCAGTGGCACAAAATTCAATAAAGATCATTCCCTTCTCATAGTTGTCTATTAGGAAATTGTGTCTAACATCTATGTTCTTTGTTCTTTTTTGATGGACGGGGTTCTTTGTCATACTAATAGCACTAGTGTTATCACTGAAGATAGGAATGCATCCAACCTCTATGCCGAAATCCATCAGTTGTTGCTTAATCCATAGTAACTGAGCACATCATGAGGCTGCAACCACGTACTCAGCCTCAGCAGTAGATAGAGCTACTGAATTATGTTTCTTAGTGGCCCAAGACACAAGATATGAGCCCAAAAAGTGTGCCATACCTGAGGTGCTCTTTCTATCTACCAAAAAGCCTGCATAGTCAGCATCAACATATCCCACAATATCAAAATTACTACCTTTAGGATACTAAAGACAGAGGTCTGTGGTGCCTTTAAGGTATCACAAGATTCTCTTCACTGCAGTTAAGTGTGATTCCTTTGGATTAGCCTGAAATCTTGCGCAAAGCCCTACGCTGAAGACTATGTCAGGTCTAATAGCAGTAAGATACAACAGTGAACCAATCATTCCTCTATACAACTTTTGATCGACATATGAACCAGGTTCATCTAAATCTAGTTTTGTGGCTGTTGCAATACGAGTGTCAATTTCCTTTGAATCTTCCATTTTAAATCTTTTAAGCAATTCTTCACATATTTTTGCTGATGGATCATAGTTCCATTTGGATTTTCTTTAATTTGTAAGCCTAAAAAGAATTTAAGCTCACCCATCATGCTCATTTCAAATTCACTCACCATTAGTTTAGAAAATTATTTACTTAGCTTTTCAGAAGTTGCCCCAAAGATTATGTCATCTACATATATCTGCACCACCAAGAGGTCTTTACCTTTTTCCTTCAAAAATAAGGTGCTACCAATTTTACCTCTCTTGTAGTCATGTTCCAGCAGGAATTTTAAAGCCTTTCATACCATGCCCTTGGAGCTTGCTTGAGTCCATACAGTGCTTTGCCAGGCTTGTACACATGATCATGATTCTCCTTGTTTTCAAACCCTGGAGGCTGTTTTACAAACACTTCTTCCTTGAGATAGCCATTCAGGAAGGCACTCTTGAAATCCATCTGGTTAAGGGTGAATTCCATGTAAGCAGCAAAGGCTATGAGGAGCCTAACTGATTCCAACCTTGCCACAGGAGCAAAGGTTTCATCATAGTCTATTCCTTCCTCCTAACTGTATCCTTGAACCACCAATCTTGCCTTGTTTCTTGTAACTGTTCCATCTTCATCAAGTTTGTTTCTGAATACCCACTTTGTGCCAATCACTTATCTATCAAAGGGTCTGGGTACCAGATGCCAAACATGAATCCTTTCAATTTGGTTGAGTTCTTCTTGCATTGCATTTACCCAATATGCATCCTGCAAAGATTCAACAATATTTTTAGGTTCAATCAAGGATAGAAAAGCATCAAAGGCACACATATTTTTCAAAGAGGATCTGCTTCTGATTCCAGATGTTGGATCAGTTATAATGTTCTCCATGGGGTGTGAGCTTTGATATCTGTGTGGTTTTACAACCAACTGGGTATTACTTAAAGATCCTACAATGTCTTGTTGCTGAGGAGTAGGATCAGGGACATGTTCCAATGAGGTTTGGAAATTAGTTTGTTGCTGAGTTCCCCCTGGCATGTTGCCTGTGATGGATTAACATGTTTTATCACCCGTTCCTTCCTCCAGTGTCGCTCCAGTTTGGTCTGAATTTCTGACCAGCCCAATTTCTTCATCTACTTGTTCCTGTCTCTCAGAGAGAATGTTGGTTTCATCAATAACAACATACACACTCTCTTCAACATCCATAGTTCTTTTGTTATACACTTTATAAGCCTTACTATGTGAAGAATATCCCAAGAATAGTCCCTTATCACTTCTGGGATCAAACTTACCTAGGGACTCTTTGCCATTGTTGTCCACAAAGCACTTACAACCAAAAGCCCTAAGATGGGATATATAGGGCTTTATCCCTTTAAGTAACTCATAGGGAGTCTTCTCTACAAGTGGTCTAGTCATGCACCTATTTATGATGTAGCATGCAGTGTTTATTGCTTCTGCCCAGGAGCTATGGGGTAGTTTACTAGAAAGAAGCATGGTTCTACCCATATCTTCAAGGGTTATGTTCTTTATTTCAACAACTCCATTTAGTTGTGGAGTTCTTAGGGGCAGAGAAGTTATGATCTATGCCATGTTCATCACAAAATTCAGCAAACTTTGCATTTTCAAAGTTAGTGCCATGATCAGACCTTATTGATGCAAGTTGATTTCCTAATTGTTTCTGTATTTTTCTAACAAAAGAAGTAAACATGTCAAATGCTTCATCTTTAGACATTAGAAACAATGTCCAGGTAAATCTAGAATAGTCATCAACAAGCACCATTACATATCTCTTACCACCTCTGCTTAATGTTCTTAGGACCACATAGATCCATATGGACCAGTTCCATCATCTTGGTGGTACTTACCGTTTTCTTTCTTTTGAAAGATGATCTTATCTGCTTTCCCCTTGCACAAGCCTCACAAACTTTGTCTTCCTTGAACTTAATGGTAGGGAGGCCTATCACTAGGTCCTTGGAGACTAGTTTGTTGAGTTGATTTAAACTAGCATGTCCAAGTCTTTTGTTCCAAAGGAGGGATCACTGTCCAACACACTCAAACAAGTTAATTCGTTTTCTAACAATGTGGAAAGGTCTATGATATAGATATTATTAACTCTGTTTCCCTGCAAAATAATCTTGTCAGTGATAAGATTAATCACAAAACATTTTGTAGAACTTAATGCAACCAGGTTACCTCTGTCATACAGTTGTGACACACTGATTAGGCTATATTTCAAGCCATCTATCAAGTAAACATTCTCAATGGAACGTGTGTCATCCTTACCTACCTTATCAACCACAATAATTTCACCTTTCTTCCCATTTCAAAAGGAGACATTTCCTCCTTTGAGGTTTTCAAGTGAAAGGAACTGTTCCTTGTTCCCTGTCATGTGCTTTGAGCAGCCACTATCCAAGTACCTTATTTGGCTGCTCCTTTCACTTGAACTTGCAAGAGAAAATCATGGGTTAGTCTTAAGAACCCAAATTAGTTTGGGTCCTTTTCTATGAGAAAAAGGATGAATTAAGCTTCTTCTGGCCCAATTTGGTAGCCAATTTTTCTTTCGAACAAAGCTTTTATTCCTTTGACGGGCCTGCGTTTTTGCATTGCATTCAATTTTGTAGTGAGCAGTCTTACCAAAATGGGTGTGGATTTTTTTCTAAGAAAGTGTGAGGTACTTACTTTTGGGATCACATTTAGGTAGTTGACTCCCAAAGCCAAGTCCTCTTCTGTTGCTACTGTGATTTTCTTGAAGCCATATCAAGGCATCAGAAGATTTATTCCATTTGCATGTTCGATCCAGTTCATGTTTGACCTTTCCAAGTTCCTCTTTTAGCACTCTTATCTGTTCATCTCTATTATACAACTCATCCTTTAGTCTGCCTACATTTTCTTCTAACATGAGTTGAGAGTTGTCAGTTGTCTTCTTGCTAGTTCCTAGTTTTAGTTTTAAATTTTCAGATTTTAACTCTAGGACCTTAGTTTCAAGTGGATAAACCTGGTTCTTCAAGGCAGTGTTTTCATTTACAGATTCACTTACTCTGAGCTCCAGGTTCTACACTTTTCTTTTAACATTACACACTCCTTACACATCTGTTCTTTTTCTTTATTTATTTCTTCAGAATCATTAATCAAGTCAAGTAATAATTCAGAGAGTTTTTCTTTGGATAAAAACTTAATCTTGTTTTTGAGATGAGGTATACTTACCTCTGATTCCTCATATGATTCACCAATTGCAATGGGTGATTGCTCATCTCCATCTTCATCATCTGATTCTTCATCTGAACTTTCTCCCCAAGCAACAACCATAACTTTTGTTGTATTTTTCTTGGGATGAACCAGTTCCTTCTTCTGGTTCCTTTGTTCAGATCTTTCCCTTTTCCATTCAATTTCACACTGAGGACAATTCTTGATGTGATGATCAGTTTTTCAGCATTTGTAGCATCCCTCGTTGGTGGGTTTTTCCGGTGCCTTTGCCTTATTGTAGTTTCCACTTCTTGAGATGACCTTTTTCCTAATGAGATAGTTTCTGAATTCCTTGGTGATCATAGCCATTTCATCTTCCTCCAGATCTGTTCCCTTAGTGATTCTCAGTGCCAGACTTCTTTCCTTCTTGTGAGCATCCATCTTCATTGTCTGCCTTCTAAGTTTATAGGCAGGGAGATTTCAAATTAGCTCATCCAATCTGAGGGTTGCCATGTTCTTGGATTCCTGAATAACAGTGATCTTACTCTCCCAAGAGATTGGCAGAACCCTTGGCACAATCTTTTCAACCTTTTTCTTCTTCAAGGATAGTCCTTCTAAGAGATTTTAGTTCATTTTTCAGAGTACTGAACCTAGTGTACATCTCTTGGATGGTCTCTCCCTCCTTCATAGAGAAATTCTCATATTGAGAATATAGTAATGTACCTCTAGATCTTTTCACTTGTGCAGTTCCTTCATGAGCCACTTGCAAGGTGTCCTAAATTTCCATGGAAGTGGTGCAACTTTGAATTCTACTGTACTAATCTGGACCAAGTCCACACACAAACCACTTCTTTGCCTTGTCATTCTTTTCCCATTTTCTTAAGTCTTCAGCAGTGCAGTCAGCTCTTGTCTTTGGCACATCTACTCCTTCTGTAGTCTTCTTCATGGTAGCCAAAGGACCGTCAGTGACTATGTCCCATAGTTCATAGTCTTGTCTAATTAAGTGATCCTTCATCTTGTTCTTCCACCAAGAGTAGTACTGGCCATTGAAAAGTGGTGGCCTAGCAGTTAATTGTCATTCCAGTTCCCAGGCGGTGCACTCATCTTGATCTTTTCCTAAGGTGTTAGCCTCTTCAAGGATAACCCGCTCTGATACTAATTGTTAATTATCTATGTCAATGCCACACAAGAGGGGGGTGATTTATATGGTGACCAATTTTCGTGTGCAGTAGTTATAGAAGGACCAGGTTCTTCTACGTGTTCCAACTCCTACATTTTGTGGAATAATAATTGCAGAAAATAAAGAACACAACAATTTTACGTGGAAAACACCTGGCTCAAAAGGTGAAAAAAACACGACCTACTTCCCAGCAGGATTTTCCCAAACTCTTCAATAAATCAATGAGCCAAATAGCATTTAAAAAATAAACTCTTTTATAAACCTAAGGATTAACTCTAACCCTTTGTGGAAAACTAGCCTCTAGTTATTTGGGACAACCTTCAAGTTAACTCTAACTTGAATACTCAGTACCTATTAAAAATGCTTCTAGATAAAGCTGAAAGATATATTTTGTAATCACCTACTATAAATAAACTAGACTAAAAGACAACCGGTGGAACTGGTTCTTCTAGCTGGTCCAAGTAGCTTCAGAATCACACAGGAAATTCTCACACGAACTGCTTATAAAATTGCTTTGGTAATTTTGTTCTCAATTCTTGTTTTGATTCTATATTTGCGCGCATTTGTTCAATGAGAACACTTGACAATATATAGTATCCGTAGAAAAGGAGATATATTACAATTAGGATGCAGCTCTTCCAATTCTGTTGCAACTCTTCCATTGATCTCAACTCCCTAGATCTTGTTCTATCTTGATTTTGTCCTTACTGAATAAGGAGTCCATCTCCGTATCAATTTACAACCTTTTAGGCTATGAGATATATCTTCAGATCACTGATTGTGCTTATATCCTGTTTGCGATCACCTCACGTGCCATTAACTCTGCATGTCTATGTCTCCAGTGATAGATCTAGTTCAACTCTGACTTTATTTGTCAATCTTCAAAACCATTTAGCTTCTTGATCCAACAATAACCAAATTCCAACATGTGAAACTTTCCACGAGGCCCGATTCTAACATATGAACAACGCATCAATCACCAGACACTATACCCAACATGACCATGCTCCTCCGCTAAAATCACACCATCCCACCATATAAGTCACTTGACCATAACAACATTCTCTGACAACTACAACTGCAATTCCACGAATCTGATGCCCACAACACACCTCATTCAGTATTGCCACGATAGAAGAGATGCATAGAAACTAATAACCACCTGTCGCATCAACAAATCATTGAGTCTCTATTCCTGACAAGGTCCATTACCTCATTCTGAACTGAATAATGATATTTGCTCTTTATTATACCTTACATAACTCTGGGCGCACTGATTCAAGGTCAAATAACCTCGTCTCACCCAGTACAAGCTGCCCAGGAAATAAGCTCAAACACTGACCCAAATCTCATATGACTCCATCAATGCGCCGACAAGCTACAACTTGAATATGACACATAAAGGAGAACAAACTCTAGAAAAAAAACTACCCAGCCCATGTAACAAATAAAATGGCCGAAGAGATGCTATGGACCTTTCTCAGAGAATGCGAAACAAATACCCAAAAATAAGTAGAGGGGACCATACCCGATCCACACATGATAGCTGCCGCGCCCCATTTTCTTGCGAAAATGGGTTTTGACGTGTTACAACTCCTTTAAATGGGTATTAAAAGAGAAGAGTCGCCACCCGACGATTTTAAGGTGCGTTAGGGAACTATTGTGCAGATAACTCTGTTTTACTAGTCAATGTCACCAAATATTGGGTAAGGGCTCAAATTACCTCAAAGAGAAGGTGTTAGGCACTCTTCGAGGTCCACAACTGCGGGTCCCGTCTGAACTTAGAACTATGTGGATTATGTAATTAGGCTAGGTAATCAAATAAATAAAGAGAATATAAAGGTCGAAGGAGTTCATTATAACACAATTGGTACAATCTTAAGGGCTACAAGGATACCAATACAATTTTCAAATGTAGATATCAAGTATATAAAGAAAAAATGGGGGGGGGGGTCCTAAGTTTTTTATCCTAAAGGATCACCCCGTGAAACATAAATAATACTTCACAACTCCCTTTAGATAGGAGTTGCTCATATTATCCAGTGGGCACTGATCACGCTCAACTATGTCTTGTAGAAGACTAAGCGGGCGTTGCAAATATAATCCTGGGATTACGCCCAGAGTCGATCCCACAGGGAATTGACGTATCAATTGAGTCTATAAAATACTAAACTGTCGTTTAATCAAGTTTCTCAAGACTTTTGAATATCAATTTGGTGATGTTTAACTAATTCTACTAACAATAATTACAAACTAGAAATTACTAACAATTTAATCTAACAATGATAATAAAGGTCTAAGATCATGGTTTCCCCCGTTGGTGAATTTTTCCTTGGATATTTCTTATAGTTTAATTGGCTATCTCTGTAAATCATGAACGCTCTCACTATCATAAATCTCTCTCAAGTAATTATGATAATTTACTAGACGCACTCTCTCAAGTTACGCTAGCTAGATCGCAATACAGTTCACTTTAGATTGCACCTGAGGTATCGTTATCTCTAATCTAACCTCTAAACCCTCGGTTATGACTTCCATCTATACTCCGGGAGTGGTGTTGTTCAAGAAACTAACTAAATATGCACTCTCTCTCAAGTAGATGCATAATAAATAGGAATAGTTAATCGAGGGCCCTTTGAATCAACAACAATAAGAACGTAGTTGAACAAAAAGAGATTAATCAACGAAAATATATTAATATCACAATGAATTCATCCCCAACGGGTTCTACCAAAACCCTAGACTAAAGAATTTATCTACTCATGTTTATAAGAATCAAACTCGAAAGGAATTGCATAATTGAAATTACAAAGTAAAGAATACTAGATATAGAAATCAATGTTTGTCACTTCTATGGTGTTTTCTTGTTGAATCCTTCGAAATCCTTCCGAATCTCCTCCGTCTCCTTAAGTTGTGTTGTTTGGGGTCTATTTATATGTTTAGGGCGAACCCTAACCATGTAGGAGACTTCTATTTCAACCGGGAAACACTTAAACTCGTCAAAACTTGGATTTGGCCGAACTGGGAACCCCGGGCGTTTGGACCCAAATGCCTGGCTAACGCCAGGCTAGGGCTGGCATTTCAGCCCTAACGCCTTGCTAACGCCAGGGTAGGGCTGGAGTTTCATCCCTAAGGCCTGGCTAACGCCAGGTAGGGTCAGGCTGTATGGCTCTGTCACCCGGCTATCGCCCGGGTGTCTCCTTTCGCTTATTTTTTGACGTATTTGCATCCCTTTAGCTCCGTTTCCATCTCAAATTCACCTACACATAAATAAACTCTATTAAGCACATAACAAGTGTATTTTTATCATTAAATCACCTCAAATGTAAGGTATATTACATGTTAGACTATGCATTCTAGCCTCGCATCAAGACCCCACACTTAAACCTTTGCTCGTCCTCGAGCAGTCAAACTACACTCATGTACACAACTTATTAAGCAAATCCCTTAACACATTATACCAAGAATATTTAAAATATTTTAATCACAAAGGTGTGACATCCTCGCCTCAATAATCGACTCTCAAATACCATGCTTTATTCACAATTCACTAACTACCCCAACTTAGAGATCAACAACATTACCTTTCCGTCATGAATCATGTGCCCTCACCAAATCAAAGAGCTAGTTCCCCACACAACAAATTTTAAGAACACTTAGGAACTCAAAATCGAAAGAATTCACTCGCTCTCAGAAATAAAACATTCATGTGCCACACAAGACGTACCATAGGCTTGCCCGTAGTGATACTCTACGAATCGAGCTCATTCAGTCTAGGATCAAGTAGGACTTTATTCGGTTGTAATGTAGGCTGCGGGACGGGCAGGATACATTTGGATATAAGAGTGACTACACCTCCCTAAGCACTTTAATACTTAAACTTTAATGTTCAACCTCAAACTCAATATAGCCAAATTCACCTTCACAACGATGTTATTTCCCCATATTTCTTTAAGCACACTTACGTTAAGAGTCACCACATATATTTTTTTTTCAACACAACACAATTTTTTATTTATTTCTTTTTCTTTTTCTTATTTTCTTCTTTTTCAGGTGACTCTTATTCTTTTCAAACGTGCACCTTTCTCCTTATTTCAATTATTCCCCTCACAAAGCAACCTACCACCCCACACTTTAACTGTTTCATATTTCATACATTTCCAGTGCTTACGAGAGGTAACAAGGTTCAAGTATAAGATCGATTCAAACAACAGGGGATATGGCTTGTACTGTGGTTGCCAAAGAAACAAGATTTTAGGATCAACGGGGTTAACGGCGATACAACATAAATAGGTGGGTAAAATATAGATAATTGGCTCAAGAAAGAAATGCCTATATCACTTCCAAGACTTAATAAAACTTCTATTTAGCTTCGCACACACACGGGGCAAGTTCTAGACATCAGATGTAATGCACAGAATAACATTCAAATCTNCTGGAAATCCTTGGAAAAGAAGCGTGGTTCAAAGAAAAACCAAGGGGGAATTACTACACTACCTAAAACAAAAAATCTTTTTTTTTTCTTTAGACTTACTTCCTTCGAGAAAACTGTCTAGGAGATCCATCGTCAGGAAGAGTCGACATATTTCTAAAAAAAAAATAATACCAACATGAAAAACTCAAACTACTAATAAGAATGCACACCACAAATATGAAAAACTCAAACTACTAATAAGAATGCACACCACAAATAATACAATTATGTACAACACCCCACACTTAAATCATGCAGTGTCCTCAGTGCATCACATATAGACAAAACAAGAAATAAACGTAAGGTGTAAGAAACTCCCTGGTCCACTAGTGTCGACATCCACTCGCTTTCATGCTCCTTTGAGCACATGCTTCAATCACTTTATGCCTCCACTTTGAAATTTTGAATTGAACCCCCATATTTGATTCTGCTATATGATCATGCTCATGGGGTGGTGGAACAAATCTGCCTGGCCCAAATAAACTCTGTAGTAATCTGCATTTCTTGGCCTTGCGACAAAATGTGTACTCCTTACTTTTTGGCAAGAAGAACTCAATAATGTAGGCATCTTTTTCTTTATCTCTCAACTCATCAGGTGGTTCGGATAAATCTATTTTCATATTATCACCCAAACACAATTTGAGCATATGGTTGGAGTGTGTACCAGCATCCTCAACCATAACGACACTAGATTCAACAAAATATGTAGCATCAATGTCTTTGGTTAAATCCAGTATCTTTTCTACCACATCAGCATCCTCCAATTTCAGTTCTAACATGGGTGGTGCTTCACTAGAGGGCTCGACCTGCAGGTTCTCACTTTTCTCTAAATGTAACGAATCAAATTCGAGAGCCTATTTCCATACCTCTTTTTCCTCAAGTGCTAACACCCAATCTGCTAGTTCTTCACCGTTCATATCATCCAGGTTCGTGAAACATTCATCTAAAGGGTTCACAACAATCAGACAAGCATCATCTTTTTCTGGGATCACATTGACAACATTAATCAGAGAGCAGTTGGCGAACTCACTGGGTTTCCTCATAGACTTCTGAATGTTGAAAGTGATTTCTTCATTGTTAAGCCTCATCTTAAGTTCACCAGTCTCGCAATCAATGAGAGCTCTGCCTGTGGCCAAAAATGGCCTTCCCAAAATTATGGGAATTTCCTCATCTACCTTGCAGTCTAAGATCACAAAATCAGCAGGAAATACAAACTTTCCCACTTGCACCAAGACATCATCCAAAGTACCCGACGGTCTCTTCATCGTCCTATCAGCAAGTTGCAGCAACATGGATGTAGGCCTAGCTCTACCGATTCCCAGTCTTTTATATATGGCCAGCGGCATCAAATTAATGCTGGCCCCCAAGTCACATAGAGCTTTTGTGAAAGAGAAATTGCCAATGGTACAATGAATTGTAAAACTCCCTGAGTCAGACAACTTTTCAGCAATAGCATGTGTCACCACCGCACTACAAGTCTGAGTAAGGGTGACAGTAGCTAGATCTTGGAAGTCAACTTTTCTGGACATCAATTCCTTCATCATTTTAGCATACCCAGGCAATTCTTTCAATGCATCAATCAATGAAATATTTACCTGTATCTGCTTGAGCATGTCCAAAAACATCTTGTACAGTTCCTCCTTTTGGTATTTAGCCATCCTCTGAGGGAATGGAGCTGGTGGTCTCTTTTGTCCAGTAATTTGGGATTTGTCTTTCTCAACTACCACCTCAACTATCAGCTTCTGAGTCATCTCTACTTCTTTTTCAGTCTCAATCTGTGCACTGGGTTCTTCTTCACTAGGTTGCACTTTTGCCTTGGTCAAAATTGTTGAATCATCAAGNAATCTACTCTCTCACTGATTTTTTCATTTGAGCAAATTACCTGCTGCATCATAGCTTCTAACATGGCAAACCCATCTTCTTGCCTTCCCCCTTGTTGTTGCTGAGGAGGGTAGTAAGAATATTGCTGATTCTGATGATTATAACCCTGTGGCCTCTGAAACGGTTCTGCATTACCTTGCGGTCCCCTGACACCCATATTTCCACTGTTTTTTTGTTGGTGAGGTGGCCTATATGGTTGGACTTACTGACCCCAATTTTGCCCCCCTTGTCTTTGGCTTCCATAATCTGACACATAATTCATATTTTCTGGATAAGGAGGGTGATGGCTTTCTGTATTCCAGTGATTACCAAGTGGTTGACTAATGCAAGATGTGCACAAGCCCCCATTGGTTGTGTCAACTATGTGCACCTACTGTTTCTTTCCCGATTCTTCCACCCTCTTTGTAAGTATACTCATTTGTGTTATCACGGTGGCCACGTTCTCTGCAATGGTATTAGATGGATCAAATGGCACTGAATGAACTACATGAGTAATGGGTGCATTTGTTGTTGTCCATCCTGAATTTTGTGCCATTTTATCAAGTAAGATTTGGCTCTCTCTCCACGATTTGCTCAGGAATGCTCCACCAGCTGAAGCATCAACATTTGCTTTCACAGTATCAGCCAAACCCATGTAAAAACGCTGCCCCAACATTTGCTCAGGAATGCCATGATGTGGACAGATAACCAGCATACTCTTAAATCTTTCCCATGTCTCTTGTAATGTTTCCACTGGTTTCTGTCTAAAGCTCAAGATTTCATCAATTTGTTGAGCAGTTTTGTTGGGTGGATGAAACTTGTTCACGAACTGCTTGAATAACTCCTCCCATGTCGTAATGGAATTGATGGGGAGTGAGTTAATCCAAGTCTGAGCAGCGCCAGTCACTGAGAATGGAAACAACAACAGTTTTATTGCCTCCTGAGTGACGTTTGGCTGCCTTTGAGTTTTGCAAATTGACAGGAAGTTCTTTAAATGCTTCTGGGGGTCTTCAATGTACGACCCTGAGAATAGCCCTTTGTTCTACAATAAGTGCAACATATTATTTGTAATCATAAAGGACTCAACCTGTATCTGAGGAACCAGTATCACTGTGGCCAGATTCACGGCTGTGGGTTGTGCCCAGTCATATAAAGGAGCCTCTGCCCCTATTTGAGCTACTGGGTCTACCACATCATCCCGATCATTATTCCGGTTGTGTGGATCTTCCATATTTGTTTCAATTTGTTCAATTTGTGGTTGATGTTTGCTTTTCCGGTTGGTTTGGTTTATAGCCCTGAAAACTTTCTCGGGGTCTGATAAGGCTTCAATTACTTCACCAGTCCTTTATGAGTTTTTAGGCATGCACCTGCAACACTTAGCAAACGTTAAACATTCAATGTGAAAACAAAAATTTTAAAGAAAATTGACTATGTTTCAAAATTTTGTATTTCCTTCAACTCAATTGATAATACCGTTAAGTCCCCAGCAACGACGCCAAAATTTGATCACGCTTAACTATGTCTTGTAGAAGACTAAGCGGGCATTGCAAATATAATCTGAGGTATTACGCCCAGAGTCGATCCCACAGGGAATTGACGTATCAATTGAGTCTATAAAATACTAAACTGTCGTTTAATCAAGTTTCTCAAGACTTTTGAATATCAATTTGGTGATGTTTAACTAATTCTACTAACAATAATGATAAACTAGCAATTACTAACAATTTAATGTAACAATGATAATAAAGGCCTAAGGTTATGGTCTCCCCCGTTGGTGAATTCTTCCTTGAATATTTCTTATAGTTTATTTGGCTATCTCTGTCAATCATGAACGCTCTCACTATCATAAATCTCTCTCAAGTAATTATGATAATTTTACTAGACGCACTCTCTCAAGTTACGCTAGCTAGATCGCACTACAGTTCACTTTAGATTGCACCCGAGGTATCATTATCTCTAATCTAACCTCTAAACCCTCGGTTATGACTTCCGTCTATACTCCGGGAGTAGTGTTGTTCAAGCAACTACCTAAATATGCACTCTCTCTCAAGTATATACACAATAAATAGGAATAGTTAATCGAGGGCCCTTTCAATCAACAACAATAAGAATGTAGTTGAACAAAAAGAGATTAATAAACCAAAATATATTAATATCACAATGAATTCATCCCCAACGGGTTCGACCAAAACCCTAGACTAAAGAATTTATCTACTCATGTTTATAAGAATCAAACTCAAAAGTAATTGCATAATTGAAAGTACAAAGTAAAGAATACTAGATATAGAAATCAATGTTTGTCACTTCTATGATGTTTTCTTGTTAAATCCTTCGAAATCCTTCCGAATCTCCTCCGTCTCCTTAAGTTGTATTGTTTGGGGTCTATTTATATATTTAGGGCGAACCCTAACCATGTAGGAGACTTCTATTTCAACCGGGAAACACTTAAACTCGTCAAAACTCGGATTTGGCCGAACCGGGAACCCCGGGCGTTTGGACCCAAAGGCCTGGCTAACGTCAGGCTAGGGATGGCGTTTCAGCCCTAACGCCTGGCTAATGCCAGGGTAGGGCTGGCATTTCAGTCCTAAGGCCTGGCTAATGCCAGGTAGGGTCAGGCTATATGGATCTGTCGACCGGCTATCGCCCGGGTGTCTCCTTTCGTGTATTTTTCGACGTATTTGCATCCCTTTAGCTCCGTTTCCATCTCCAATTCACCTACACATAAAATAAACTCTATTAAGCACATAACAAGTGTATTTTTATCATTAAAGCACCTCAAATGTAAGGTATATTACATGTTAGACTATGCATTCTAGCCTCGCATCAGACACAAGCTATCATCTCCTGCTACTCAATTACAATGTTAAAGTTATTTACCTAGAGGTTCTCTAATTCAATTCTAAGTCGTACCCTATGCATACACTACCTGTCCAATGCGTATGGCCCAAGAGGCTTTGGACCTACTATTTAGGTGGTTCTAGAATTCACTTAGGTTGCTAAAAAATGATAAATCTAAGCGACATTCAAAACATGTAGGACTACACATAAAGTCAAATAAATGGCTCAAGTTGGCCTCCACATGTAAGCAATAAATGCACGCGAGCAGGTTCATATTACAGGTAGTATTAAGATGTGTTGAGATTATTAAGTCCTATAGGCATGATTTATATGTGATTCTGGATTCCAATATTAGGTAGGCAGTTCTATAATTTCTGGACTAGCGTATAGGCAAATTAGGGCGTTGCAGGTCCTATAGACCTGATTTCTAATCGTTTTATAATAAGGTAGTGAAAACAATCCCAGAATTCTAAATTACCAACGCTGATTTTTAGAGACGTGTCTTAGGCGGGTGGCAGTATCCTATAGGCAGGATTTTTAACAATTGTTGAAATTGATTTTATAACACTTTACTCCTATAGACATGTCATCTAGGTGAGGCAGTGTAATGAAAACAACGACAATAATCGATTAACATATTAAAATCTTATATTCATGATTTCTAGATGGGAAGTACACTTAAAATCAATAGGGGCGATTGATCGGTTGATTAGTTGGATCCTTATAGATATGGTATATAGACTAGCCAAATACATTGTATTGTATCCTATAGGTATGCTATCTAAACGTGCGCAACGAGAAACAAGTACAATAAATGCTTAAACTAACATGCTTTGAGTGGTGAACAAGTATTAGACAAGTTGAGTGAAGTGTGTGATTTCCTATAGGCATGCTTCCTATGACTGTGTCACATACCAAACAAAATAACAAATAAGGAGTGCTGAACGAAACAACCAAACATAACACATAGACCCTATAGGCAGGTTCTCTACCCTTTCAATGCAAATATAGAATATACCCATTTCTCCAATTTCACTAATAGCATAATTGTTTGTTTACAAATTATTACAGACCCAAGAATGAAATAATATTAACTGAAAAATGATAAAACATGGACTGAAACGAATACAAGCCCACTAAATTTCACAATTACAAGCTCAACACAAAGGTAAACCAGGGATATCCCAGGCCTTCAATAGCCTTACTCTCCGAACAAACAACAGGTCAAAACCACAGGCTCACAAGTCAATCAGAGTGCACCTGAATCCAGTGCCCCAGGTCCAACAACACACATGGCCCATTTCCAAGCACAAAGAATAGCTTACTTACCCAAGCAGAAGCTAAATTGAGATAGTCAAGGGACACGATACTCATAAATAAAAACTAAACACTTAGTTCTTAAAAAACTTTAACTATCAACAGTTTTAGCCAAGATGTATAAATATTATCATACTAAATGGAAAAGCACAAAAGACACATATAAGGCAAGCTTATATTTCGTAATTCCAGAAACAGAGTTTGATAGTGATAAGATTGACCATCATAGGATAGTATACCATTTCAATGAGTTTCAAAGTAAAGCATGAACTAGAAAAAACGTAAAGACCTTTAGATGATAGTTTAACAAAATCATGAACATGAAGCAGGTAGAGTGCAGTCCCTATAGAAAGGTTTTAACATGAGAACCTTGTGAGAATGTGGTGGCAAACAGCACAACAACATGCTACTAGGCACAATTTGGCAAACATATCACTTAGTTGATCATGAAACTTGACATGATGGACATTAACTATAGGACAAAGATTCTAAAGAACTCACATGTGAATTATAGGATAACAGGAAAAGCAGGCATTAGGATTCATGTCAGTCAACCCCACATGATATAAGAACAACACCTTGGATTTATCCTAGAATCAAATGCTAAGAGTGCAGGATTGACAGGTCAAGGAACACAATTATCAGAGTTACAAAACATGCTTTGCCAGAAATAAAGACAATGCTATAACATGTGAGAGTTCAAGGATCAGTTTGCATGAAGTTAAAGATTACACATGAAGGACCTAGCAGGAAAAGCTTCATTAAAGCAGACTATGGGCAAACAGTTTCTACAAAAGTCCCAGTAATTCAAGGCATGAATGTGAACTCATAATAGGTAAAAAAGATGACAATCAAAGCTAACAGGAGCATGCCAATCAGACAGAACCTAAGAAGGCCAACAACCATTTGAATCAATTACACAGAGTGAAGGTATACTACATATGTTGAAACCTATCATGTTTGATACTAGAGAACATGGAACTGCAGAATATTCATTAAGACAATAGAATTACAGAGAGCATACAACAATACAATGCTGGGAATTCTCAAATAACAAAGAAGCTTAAGGCATGCTTGTCTAAAAGTTCAAACAGTGTTGGCACGCAGAATACACATACACGAACAAGTAGAGAAGTAATCATTAAGGCTGCAGAGAGTCAAGAATGGTAACTAGTTGGAAGATAAACGAGCAAAAGAGTGAGGAACTTAGAATTTCAATAGTGATTCACTAGAAGTAATTGCAAGAGGACAATGGAACCCCGAATCCCTGATGCTTCATAGTTCACAAGAGCTTCGAGAAGGGCTCCGAGCAGCGCTTGCCCCAGAGGAGGTCGTTTAATGGTATTGTGGCCTTGGATTTCAGCCGGCCAACAACTCAACAATTTTAGAAAATATTCGAGTGTAATAGAGTGAGCGAGTGAGTGAAAGAGGATAATAAGAAGAGTAATAGCAGTAATAAGGTTTATTGAAGGGGATTAGGGGAAGGGTTTATATATTAGTAGAAATCAAACAAGTAAACATGGAAAACAATTATTCAAACACAAATAACGAAAGCAAATCAATCAAGTTTAAGCACGAACAAGGAAAGTAACATGCATAGCCTACTCCGAACCAAAATAGGTAAAGAATCGGACAAACCCTAGTTTGGCAAATTGTCAAAATTAGCCAAGAATCTCGGTGAATCGGACCCATACGCCATTGTTGAGAGTGTATACAGACGGATTTTCGTCTGAATCTTGTAGGCTGAGGACGATTGCACTCGATTCGGAAAGGTAATACTTTCCAAAATCGTGAAAGTACTAAGTAGTACCACGAACGTATGAATGATAATGAGATAGTACAAATAAGGTAAGCAGATCGTAAAAGAATTTCATGATTTAGCAGGTTTTTGAGAGGATTTGGGAGGAGGCGTCTAGGGTTTGGTGTAGGAGTGAGAGAATGCAGAGGCGGCTGGGTGGGGAAAAATGTCTCTAGGGTTTAGGTTATGGAGATATAAGGAAAAGAGGGGGATTATTATGGATCGTTGATCATTTGAGATCACCGGCCAGGATCAAAGGGAAATGGGGCGGTCGTTTAAACGGGTCGTGACCAGGTTAACTAAAAGGGTTGTCTGGTTTGGGCTTGGGGTTATTGGGCTAGCCTTTGGGTCCGAAATTAATTCAAATATTGGGCCAAGGTTTTAAATACTCGAAAATTATAAAAGAAAATTGATAAGAAGTAATTAAAAAATAATAAAAAATATTATTTATGTATTAAGATGCTTAAAAATAATAGTTTAACATTATAAAAATATAAAAATGCTATTTGGGCACAAATAATCTAAAAAATGTAATGATGCACAACATATAAACCATTACAGCAAAATTGTAAAAATGGCTTTAAGCATACATATATAATTACATCAAAATGAGGTAAAATATTATGAAACATATAAGCGGTTGCGAATAATGAATTTGTATGATTAATTCATCACAAAATAATTTAAAAAGGTAATTAATACATATTCAAATAATTCTAATGCAAGAAAATTAATTTTAAAGCTCTAAAAATTATGGAAAATTATAGAAAATACTTGTATAACTCTTGTAAATTAAGTAATGATGTAAAAATGACATTTTGAAAGTATATATAATATTTTTTTTTAAAATATGAGGGCAAAATTGGGTATCAACAATAGCGTTGCGGCGTGCAACCTGATCCAAACAACGTACCCGTGGCGGTGTGCCACCCGATCCACTCATAACAATAAATAAGGACACACCCATCAAGCCATAATTTTTCTACCTACAGAATACCATATACCGTCCACAAGCACGCCAAGTGCAAAAATACAACTCTGGGGAGACGGATAGCGCAATACGCCACAAAACCCAAGCATAACTAAGGTGCGATAAATAACATGGATCTCGATATCCATACTTATCATATAACACCACAAGATACATGGGACCTTAACACATGTGCGAATAATCAAGCCTTCTCAATCTGGAACAACTCCCACAGTTCACAACCAAAGGAATAGAGCGCCTTCCAGGCATAAATTCTCACATTAACGATAGTACCATAATCTCCATGCTTGGTTTCAATCTTTAACACTCAAGTGACTAACATGTCATACTTATACAGATTTCCTCGTGGGATACTCGCCCACGACCTTTCGCACCAGGTAGAAAAGTCTGCACCTCCACACCACCAACCGCACTAATTCTGCAAAGCCAACCAAGAGACGCAATTCAACACACAAATCCTCTTACACATGACACCGTTGTCAGGTGACACTAAAGAAAATACCAGCTTACTCTGAACATCTGAACTCATTCCTGCTCATCCGAGCTCGCGACATTCTAGTTAACACCGAACTGCAACCTTGATCCTCAACTTCAAATTCCCATGCCGCTCACTGCACCTATCATGCCGCTACACGAGGGTGCAAGAATTCATCATAACCCCTGGACTACTAGTAGAATAAACACTTAATTGGTTAGATTCCTTTCCTTTAACTTCCTTCGGAAGGACCATTGCAACATGCAACTGAAATTCCCAAACCGCTGACAATACAAACCTCAAGTTGTGTTCTAAACCGTCATGACTCTTCTGGAATCCACTTACACAACAAGGACATTTGAATCAAATACCTCCCAAATCAATCAAGTTATGGTGTCTGTCAAGACCGCACGTACAACCACAAATTACATGTATAACTTCACATGCTGAAGGAACTGATCGATGACACAATCATGCCGATTCAACCATTACTAACCGACCCAACTTCTTCCAACTTACTCTTGACTTTCCTTAGAAATAATAATAGCTCCATTAAAAAACGTAACAAACCAAATCCTCACTCATCCCAAGTGACTCGCATCACGAGATGATGTAGTCCAATACTCACGATCCATCTCATACTCTCCTTATGCGCACAATAGCATCTCCAACTGGTACACCCATTCTACAAGACCTTCCGCGAATCTAAAGCTATTTCTTCCGTTCCTCCAATACTGCATCGCATACCCGATGATAACATAGAACATTCCAAGTCTTGTTCGTAATCCACTATGAAAACTCAATCCTTATACACACAACGGACCCAAAATCCTTAAGCACTGCACTTTAATTCTTGAACCCACTAGGACCATTGTTGCAAGTCACCTACTCTGACCTGGTCCCGAATATAACCAAACTCCATCACTCTGATAGCCCATGAACACCCTATCAAGAAGCAACCAGCTGAATACTTTTCCTTGTACATTACATCCATAAGAAGCATAAACTCTATGTTTTCCCAAACCTACACCTGAATCGATAAGGCGCATTATAGCATACATTCATCAAGTTCCTTGATCAAATTACCCCTGATATTTTCTTTTCTTAGTCATAAATAATCCACTAATGCATCGATAACCAGAAATGGTACAAGCAGACAACCACGCGATCTAATCATAGACGGTGGGATCCCCCACTTAGCTTTGAGCTACCATCACAAAATGTAGAGCCCACAACTATTCCTCCTTCTCAATTACAATGATCTCGCACTATTAACCTGCCAAATATCTCAAAATATTTTGTTATGATTTCAAGGAACATTCTGAATTGTCGGCCACGATTGTATACTCGACCTTCTGTTGGGTATTAAGTAGAATTCTTCGTATAAACCTCATCAAAATCATGAAACCGCTAACCTGTTCACATGAGATAACCCACCTGGGGTATTCCATGCCGACATATTCCAATGACGATGCACCGGGTACAACTACCACGAGTTTAGTAAACCCTCCTGAGCCCATACTCGTCCACCAACTGTACAAGTTTGTTACTTCCCCATTGACATCAACTGAGAGTCCAACAATACCTTCCAAACTCAAAGTCATGTTGCATCTGAAACGATAATCAAATATTCACACCCCTTTTAATTTCAAGAAAACTTCTTCCTGCCATATGCAATCTTTCTCCGTATAGTAATCACCACTCCAAATATAATCTGTAGACCTAATCACTTTCCACCATGACTCCCAAATTGCTCTTATTCCTCAAGGTACGTAGCTATCCTACCATAGAATCCATATGCTACTCTGCCACTCTCACTTCGGTCAAACAATTTCCTATAAGAAACTTCTCGACCTGTGCTTTACATACTTGGCCTGCTAGTAATCCAACCACCGCGTGAAACCTTCCGCCCTACCCTTCCTCACACTCCACTGCCCAAATGTTTCCTCAAATCATATCCATACCTGTAGCACTGGCACTAATGAATTGCTACGGCTCTAAACCTCCTAGAAGATCACCTTTCTCAAGCCAACACCACTAGAAACATGAATTCGATAAATTGCTAAACTTTACTATCTCTGACAACCGCTTCTCACTTTCCCAACAAAGACGACGACACCACATCAAAAATGAGAATTCCAACATGATTGAAAATACCAAGTCTCGTCACTTCATCAACCAAGGCATGAACATCCATAGTCCAATTGCCTTTCCTTTGCTGGAATTAAATGCTAACCTCTAAATGATGCACTGGGAAATCCTCCTTTCAAGTCATTCACTGCCTCGACACATAAGCGAGCACCCTATCATTACACAAACATTTTGCGAAAAGAACGCATAGACATCATAGTAATTCGTGCAGTGTCTCGAAATCATAGGAATACAGATACTGAGATTGAACAAAAGAACATCCTTCTGCAAAGCGATGATAATAGCCTGCGCGAACACGTAGGGACAAACATCCTGCACCATGTCTTCAGTACCACTACTACTTCTAGACGCCCAATTGAAAATAAGGCCCCACATCGCGTAAGATTGAGTAGGAAGGAAATAAAGGCACAATTCTGAATGGAATCAAATCACACGACGAGGAATCAAGAAGGGAAGTTCTCCTAACAACTCTGTAGCCTCTCGAAGATAAGTACATATGTCTCCGTACCGATCTGCAAGACTCTACAAGACTTGCTCGTGACTCGTAAGACCTAAGTGAACCTAACGATCTGATACTAAGCTGTCACGACCCAAAATCTACTAAAGGTCGTGATGGCGCCTAACACCGCTGTCAAGCAACCCAATAGTGATTGATCAATTTAATTACTCATTTTAGTATTTTGAAATCATAATTTTCATTAATTAAATAGTATGAAATTGAATTTACAGGGTAAATGATAATATTTACATGAACTACAATAATGAAAAACCTGTAGGAACCCCCAAAACCTGGTGTCACAAGTGCATGGGCGTCAACTAGGAAGTATAATAAATACAACATCTGTCTGAACTACAAGTTAGACCAAAAAATACAAATAATTCTGATGGAGACTCTACAAGCTGCGGATTGTACCATTGAAAGCATCTCACGGTGAAGTCCCCGCAATAGTCGCACCTTTGCGCCCAAAAGACCACAAGACATATCTGTACTTGCACAATAAGTGCAGCAAGTGTAGCATGAGTATGTAAATCAACGGGTACCTAGTAAGTATCAAGCCTAACCCTAGAGAAGTAGTGATGAGGGGTCGACATCGACACTTACTAGTCGTCTAATAAGACAGATACAATAGAAGTAAGCAGATGTGAGTCAGAGTGAATAAATGAAATAACATGTATAAATATGTGGTACAATTCTTCTATCGGCAATAACTCAAGCTCTCAGCAAGTTGTTACCTCCTCAATCGGAGTATGTATATAATGGACCTCACAGTTCAAATCAGAAAAACTCATAGATATGTTGGCTTCTTGTGAATTATTACGCACGATTCATAAGAGTATTTTATAGAAATGTCGAGGTGTACGGCCCAATTCCATCATTATATATGCACTGCAGAGGGTCAAACGACATGAACCATAGATACATCTATTATATTACCGAGGTGAACAACCCGCTCCCATGAGAGTGTGATACAAATTCCTGTTGAGGCGAACGACCCAATCCCATCATAATGTGCGCACTGTCGAGGGTCGAACGACACAAACCATAGATGTATCTATTATTACCAAGGCGAACGGCCTGATCCCATTGGAATAAGAAGCTATAATGGGTCCTTGATCCCATTCACAAATAAACATGTGAGTTATGAACTTAAGGAAAACTTTTCGATGAAAACGCATAGCACAAGTGAAATTCGTAGGAGGAGTACAATTATTCCGCGGAATCCAGTCAAATCTCTATAATAGCAAGTCTATCACTCTATGTAAGTCTAGTCTCAAGTTGTAATGTGAATAAACAATTTAATAGGCAAGGGGCAGCTCAATTAGTACATTTATATCATGGCGACAACCTAAGTCTACCCGAACATAACATGAATCTAGCTACGCACATACTCTCATCACCTCGTGCGTACATAGCTCCGCAACAAGTATCACATATCAATTACATCACCTAGGGGTAGTTTCCCCCTCATAGAGTTAGACAGGAGACTTACCTCATTCCGAAGTTCCATAACCGGTTCCAACACCTCTCAAACACCTCAAATTGATACCCGTCTCTCCGAAACTAGTCAAACAAATGTGCAGATCCATAAATATATACTCTATTACCCTTAATTAATCAATTTATAATAATTTCCAACTCCGCTCGGAAAGTCCATAAAGTCAACCCTCGGGTACACATGCCCGAATTTTGGAAATTCAGAGATAATCATTACCCGCACCACCACGAACTGAAATACATAATTTATTCCTCATTATAGGTCAAATTTTTTGTTGTCAAAATCCAAAAATACCAAATACTAGGATTTTCTACCAAAATCCCAATATTTCCATAATTTTCATGTATTTACAAGACCATATACGTATATTTAACTCACAACTTGTAGAAATTACTTACCTCATGATTGACGATCAAAATAACGCTCCAAAATCGCTCCAAGGCCATCCCTGATGGAAGGAATGAAATGAAAATGATCCAAACCCTCACACTAAAACAAGCCCTCTGCCCAACGATCATCACACCTGCGGCCACTTGATCGCTTCTATGGTTCTGCAGGTGCAGCCGAAATTTTGCTTCTGCGGTCCCCCTTCAGCTTTCCTGCCTTCGCACCTGTGGACCATACTCCATTTCTGTGGAGTCGCACATGCGACCATGTATCTGCTTCTGCGGAAACAACAAACTCACTCCCCCTCGCACATGCGTACCCCTTTCCCGCATATGCCATCTCGCAGTTGCAGCACAAACCTTGCACCTGCACACCCAACCAGCCTCACTCCCTACCACTTCTATGACCCCCTGGCCGCTTCTACAGTCTCGCATGAAAATGGTCGATGCAATAATAGTACCCAACAAGAGTCGGAGTCGAATTCCGCAGGGAGCTATAAATGGGAGTTACTAGTTTATATTGTAGTGTACGAATTTGATTATCTCAGTTTACCCTTCCACAAAATTGGGCTGTTTTAAATTCTAATTTGAAACTACGATGGAAAGTTGAGAAATAAAACTAGTAAATTATTTTTGTTGTTTTTCAAATGTTATAAAAAGCTTAGGGCTATGACCTTCGCCTAAGTGTTTCCCTGTGTATTATAGCTGTCAACACTCAATTACCCACTCAATACCTCTCGGTCAGAGAGTGATCTTGCCCAATTTGGATTTCTCAAATCCAAATGGGTATTGAACAAAACAGTTGATAAAATCTCACGTCGGATTATTACTATCTCTAGGTTGAACCCTTTAATTGGGATAAACAATCTCTCGATTGACCCAATTTCTTGTTAGCCAAATTTTCCCGGACTAAGTCTCTCTTTCTCAAGTAGATACCAAGTCAAATAGGCATGAACTAATGTTTACAATCATTAATTCCACAAATAAAAGCAATAACAAGGATAAATAATAAACACCCGGCCATAACCAAGCATAATTAAACACCTACAAAGTTTACACACTAGGGTTGGGTCAGAACCCTAGTTAAAATCTAGCTACTCATTTTGGAATTGAAGAAAAAGAAGAAGAAAGGATAATTAAACTCATATTGTAAGATTAAAATGATAAAATACATGTTAAAATAGTAAAAAATATGGAAATACACTAAAAGAAGTAAAAGGAAATGGCTACTGTAGCAGCTGATTTCAAGAGTTTACCTAAAAAAGTGAAACTCACATATTTATACTGGGCATGAAATTTTGGACAAAAATGCCCTTCGGGAGGTTCTGCGACCGCACAATTTCATGTGCGGTCCCCACTTTTATTCAGCTGTCAGGATTGGAAGTATGCGACCGCATAATTCTGATATGCGGCCACAGTGCACTCTTTTTGCGGTACGCACTTTTACATGTGCACCTGCACCTTGCTCTTCTGCGGTCCGCATTTTTACATCTGCGGTTGTATAACTCTTCTAAGGCCGCACAGTTCTTATGCGGTCCGCACTTCTGGGGGACTTGGTATGCACATTCTCTGAACTTTGCTCCTGTTTCAGCTTTTGCTACCGCACAATTCATGTGCGGATTGCACTTTGCACCAAACTCTGCTAGATTTTCCTTCATCATCTGCATCCGCAGATGATATTCTGTTGTCCCCACTTTTGAGCTTCTGTGCATTTTATGTCTTTGAGTTCTAATTCCACCTTTTTGAGTTGGATTTTATCTCGGGAGTTCATCTTCCAGTATTCCTACAATTAAACATATCTCATTAGTTTTTGGCAACACATTTAAAAGCTTTTGGACTAAAATGAAAGCTAAAAAGGCACTAATAAGTAGTCAAAATCCGACTTATCAACTCTCCCAAACTTAAGTTTTTGCTTGTCCTCAAGCAAATAAAGTAGTTCTCACCTCCACAAGTTAAGAGCCATTCCAGCTAATCAAAGATGAGTCATTCACACACCAATTGAGATCAACAATTATCCACACCACTTATGAATTATCAACGAGGCAACAAGTTAAAATTTTATGCACAAATAGTCTAATGTGATAGTTGAGCATCAAGAGTTGACTTTATTAATCAAGGAAGCTCTCTCTTTCATGTAGATCATTGTGGATCTCAAAGTCCTCCTCCTCTACTCTCCGTTTGCCTATCTAACTTAAGAATTTTAGCATTCAATCCAAAGATTTGTTCAAGGTTCACTCATCTCTCTCAAAAGAATGTCGCAAGTACGACTTTAAGTACTATAGGCTTGCCCCTCATGTAGATCACCACTAATGTATGCTCACTTGTCTTGAAATCACGTAGGGATTTTTCCGAATGAAATGAAGGCTTTTGTGACTAAGGTTGGATATGCTATGATAGAACGAGTTCATCTTTCCTAAAGCACTCCATATTTTGTTCTTGGCTCAATGTTTGCCAATTCTTTGAGGCATTTTCTTTTCCTTGGGAATTAGAGAGACTTAATATCACGCTTTCTTGATCATGATATTCATTTTCTCCCTCTTTGATTTCTGCATGCTTTGCATCATTACTTTTCTTTGAA
The DNA here is from genome assembly GCA_005239505.1 of Nicotiana paniculata. Classification (NCBI taxonomy): domain Eukaryota; kingdom Viridiplantae; phylum Streptophyta; class Magnoliopsida; order Solanales; family Solanaceae; genus Nicotiana; species Nicotiana paniculata. Next base: position 28,165 of record ML327503.1, read on the forward strand.
TCCCTTCAACTCTTCAACTTATTCACTTTCTTTTTGCATTTTTCTTTTTGTTCTTTCCTTTTCTTTCCTTTCCTTCTCATCATTTCTTTTCTCTTTATGTGCCTTGATACCTCTTTCAAGTTCCTCTTCTCTCCCCCGAACTTACGTTTTTAGCCAATCACAAGAGTGTTAAGGAAATCTTGGGTGCCAAGAGAGGGTCACGACAAAATGGGTAAAGGCTTGTAACATGGTTATCAAATGGGAAAGGTTCGATGCTCAAATGGTTTGAATAAGGATAACAACATTGGTGGGAAGTGGAAAAATTTAAGCAGGTCAAAGAGAGCCTACAATCACTTCTCAAGACAAGCAAAACTTCAAATTTTGCCTTGAAACACATTCAGGGCAAGTTCTAGACCATTCGCACGGGTACTTGGACTTACAAAGAAACCATCTCACCTCTCACAGAGCTGGATTGTTAAAGAGGATAGAGTCGATAGCCCAAAACGACCATATTCAAGATTGAAAATCACTATGGTTCGATTAAACCACTCGATGATTGCCTAAGTCAGCACAAGTCACAAGGTCACTAACTAGAGCTATTTCTTTCCAAAAATCATGTTTGTAACCATAAGCACGTAGTTAAGTGTGTTGGTACCAAGTGAAGCATGTTTGACTTTTCGAGTATGAATTAATTAGGTCCTTTTTATTTATTACTACTACAATTATTACCTAAACACAAAAAATGGAATCAATCCTTAAGAAGGTTGTGACGCCATCCATCGTTGGGAAGAGTCGCCCGGTTCACACAAAAACAACCTTTTGAAATAACAGTGGCATTAAGAAAACAAAAGGCTTATTATCCACTAAAACATAAAAAGAAGCTATTAAATCGAAAAGAAGCTACTAATTCAAAAAGAAAACAAACATAAAGATAAAGAAGCTATAAAGCAAAAAAAAAAACTATTGAAAGCGTAATGAATATACATGATGAGAGATAAAAGAGGATATATACGTAATGAAAAAGAAGAAGAAAATAGTATTAAGTTAATTACAGGCCAAATGTCTCCTGGTTATCAAAATACAGAATCATCAAAATATGTCAAAGAAACTCCACCCTCCCTCTCGAATAAAAATAAGCATTGTCCCCAATGCTTAACAAAATAAAATTAAAGGAAGGGTGAAAGTGAAGAAAACTCCATATGGCTCTGTGGCCATCTCTGTGTCCACAGCAGCGGCACCGACCACAACCTAATCTAATTGGATCTCATCATCCTCAAGTCCGAGAGTGGCTGGGTTGGTGAATATCTGACGTACTGCCTCGGCCGTGTCAGCAGCAATGTCGGCTCCTCAGACTGGCCAGCTGGTGTTGTGGGTGTTGTAGGATTTAGGCCTGGGTGGTGCGGGTCTAGCAACATATCAAATGGAATGTCTCCGGCTGCTGCAAGCTTGGTAGCCTATCACCGGATATTATCCACTGATTTCTTTGAGGCCTGTGAATTTGGCATCATCTTCACTTTCTTGGACAACTCTTCAATCACTGATCCATGTTGCACTAGAGTGGCCATAATTGTGTTCTGGTTCTCCAAGAGTGTCACAACACGGAATTCCCACCATTGGGACCGTGATGGCGCCTAACATCACACTTGCTAGGCAAGCCAATGTTAGAGGTTTAACTAGCCAAATCCTTTATGTATCAGTGATTAACAATAAACAAGCTAAAACCAGTAAAATTAAATGCGAAAATAAGTAAATAGCCTCTTTGTTTATGTACCATTACCAATACTATTACTATTACTACCCAGAATCCGGTGTCACAATCCACGAACACACTAAGATTTGCTACAAACAATTGTTTGAAAGAAGATACAACTGTTTATGAAGGGAAGTAAAAACAGTAAATGTAGGAGCATAGAAGGGGACGCCAAGGCCTACGGACGCCAACAGGACTACCTTGGGTCTCCTAGTTGTAAAATCTTCAACCAACCTCTCGATCAGCCACTACCTGCTCCAAAATCTACACAGAAAGTGCAGAGTGTAGTATCAGTACAACTGACTGTCGCACTCCCTTTTTCTTCTCCTTTCAGATCGGTCAGGGTTTTTGACATTATTGGGACAACTCATTCCTTTTGAGAAAAAGGATATAAGGAATTTGAAGAGTCGCCACCTAATGAATTAAGGTGCATTAGGGCACCTACTTACGGGTCATTTATTACACTAATTGTATAACCAGATATTGGGTAAGGGTTTGAAATCACTTCAAGGGAAAGGTGTTAGGCACCCCTCAAAGTCCAAAACAGTGGGTCCCGGCCAAACTTACTTTGTGAATTATTCAAGTGAAAATAAGCAGTCTAAACACACATATGTAAAAAAATAAAGGTTCTAACAGATTAGTAGTTTAAGCACACATATGTAAACACATAAAGGTTTTAACAGATTAGTAGTCTAAGAACACATATGTAAATGAGTGAAAGGGGTCCTAAGTTATTTATCCTATAGGATCATATCCATGCAATGCCCGGTAATCACTCCTCAATGAGGGGCTACACGTTGCATTAGCGCACAGGTCATCATATCCTTTACTACCCATTATCCCACCCCTTAGTGTTTATTAAGCGAGTTTCTTTAATGAACTCTAAGCGTGTTGTTACCCGTCCCTTCCTTGTGGTCCTGGAGGAGTTTAGGACCTCTAGACTTGGGCAGTTCTAGACAATCCTAAGGTGTTAAAAAGGCAAAATCTAGGCGACAAACAAATAACATGTAGGACAATCAAATAGGGAAAAAGCAGCTAAAAAGGCTTCATGTTTACCTCCACATGTATATAGACAAATAAGCAGCACGTCTCAAACACAAAGTTTAGGTCATTTTTAGAGAAATCCTAGAACATGATATGTAGTTGTGTATCAATGCACATAAATATGCAACACTATTTCAAAGCTAAGTGTGTGGGCCCAAATCAGTTTGCCTACTGATTCTAGAACCTGTAAACTTAAGCAATTTAACATAATCAAAGCGTAGTTTCCAGTTTATATAGAAATTAATTATCTAAGGCTTGCCTAGGTGTGGGACTGTATGCAATCACATTTTAACATAATTGTTTAAAAAATTTGAGATTATTCAACCTATGACCATGCTGATCTTGGTGATACAGGTTATAATAGGGGATTTATGCCAATTTGTATTTAGAGACATGATACTGATGCGTGAGATTGTTTTAAACCTTTTTATGGACAGGGGTTTATTAAAGCGGAATAAACATAATTCAAACAGATTCAAATGAAGTCCTAAGAGCAGGATATCTAATGAACACAGGGGATGCCCATTTTTATTAAGGTTGGATTATTAACCTAATAACAGGATCTCTATGTGAAAGCACTTATGCGAAGTTAATGTTGGAATAGTGATACATGGCATGTAGTATGCTGAAGTAGTAAATGTGAATGCCCTAAATCAGGATGGCTAGTGCATAGGTTTGGCATGGTTTGAATGCAATTAGACACAGTAATCCTAGATCATGATTTCTAATGCAGATTTGCGTAATGTAAAGCCTAAGAACAAGATTTCTACCCAGCATTACCCATAAGATCATATAGCTACCCTCTCTTTTCACTAGTTACCCCAATATCTTTTTACAAATAATTATTACAGACCAATGATTGAATGAATTACACAAATGAAATATAAATTGAACTATAGGAAGCCTGAAGTAGGCCTGTAACGACCCGACCGGTCGTTCTGAGAGTTTAGCCCGTTTCCTCCATTTATTCTTCATTTCTTGTGTGGTTCATCTCTTTTTGTGTGGTGTTGAGTTGGTTGGCTCGGGTTCAGAGTGGTCGTGGTGAGAATTAAGGCACTTAGCCTCTTAAATGAGCTTAATAGTTGGAAAAGTCAACCGGGATTTGACTTATAGGTAAACGACCTCGGAATGCAGATTTTATGGCCCGAATAGCTTCGTTAGGTGATTTCCTAGGAGTGTGTTTGGAATGTAGTTTTGAGGTCCGATGTAGAATTAGGCTTGAATTGGCTAAAGTTAGTTTTTGGCGATTTCCGGTCGGCAGTGGAAAATAGGCTATCGGGGTCGGAATGGAATTCCGGAAGTTGGAGCAGGTTCGTAATGTCATGTTGGATATGTGTGCAAGTTTTCAGGTCAATCAGATGTGTTTTGGTTGGTTTCAGCATCCTTGGTGAATTTAGAAATTTCAAAGTTCATAGGCTTGAATTTGATGTGATTTTTGGTATTTTTGCGTTGTTTGGTGTTTCGAGGGCTCGACTAAGTTTGAATAAGGTTATGGGACTTGTTGGTATTTTTGGTTGGGTCCCGAGGGGCTCGGTATGATTTCAGATAGTCATCGGAGGATTTCGAGTTGGAAATAGCAGCTGATGCTACTGATGCTGGTGTGACCGCACCTGCGGATAGGGGACCGCAGGTGCGGGCCCGCAGAAGCGGACAACGCTCCCCAGATGCAGAATTTGGCTTGATAGTGAAGGTCGTAGATGCAGACGTGGGGACGCACTTGCGGTGTCACAGGTGCGGAAATGGAATCGCAAGTGCGGAAGTTCGACTTTTAGTGTTTTCTCGTAGGTGCGCACCTGGGACCGCAGGTGCGAGATTTAGGCCGCAGGTGCGGAACCCCTGGGCAGAACATATAAAAAGGGTCGTTAGCGGATTTTGGTCATTCTTTCACTATTCTTATTCGGGTTTGAAGCTTTTGAAGGGTTTTTGAAAAGGGAAATTGACAGTTCTTCATTGAGGTAAGGATTTTGGACATAGAACTTGTTTATATGTGATTAAAGGTCTGATTAGTGGTGAAAATTTGGGAAAATCAGTGCTAACAATGGGTAATTAGGGCTTGTGATTAAGAGACCTTAAAATGGGAATTTGGACTCAGATTTCGGTGTTCTTGGTATGTATAGAGTCGTGGGAGGATGAGGATTCTTGTGGTGTAAATTTAATTGAGATCCGAGACGTGGGCCCGGGGGTCGGGTTTGACCAATTTTGGAATTTTTTGGTAAATTTTGTAATTTTCGGATGGGCTTCATTCCTTGGCACATTATAATGATATGAATCTGATTTTTGGTAGATTTGGAGCACTCGGAAGCCCAGTCTAGAGGCAAAGGCATCGAGGGCTAGGTTTATAGCCGGTTTTGAGGTAAGTAATGTTTTCAAAATTGGTTCTGAGGGTTCAAAACCCCGAGCTAAATGATTTATGTCTATAATTGAGGTGAAGCACATGCCAGCTTACGGGCATGCACCGAGTATTTGTGGCCTAGCTCATCCAATGGCATTGTCTAGCAGCTATTACTGATCGATATCCGCACTTCTATTAATGTGGTAATTGTGAAAATGTTAGAAATCATGTTAAGTATAAATGCTAAGGCTTCACGCCAAAAATACAGAGACCCGAGTGGTCATATGTTACTGTCTCATTTTGTGATTATTTGATTTCATATACTCAGTCCTATTATAGTATATCATTTCATGCCTCAGTCTCAGTAATTGTTAATTATATGCATATTTATCATTGTTTCGGGCTGATTTATACATATGTGATCCATGTGAGTGAGACTGGAGAGTAATGACTGAGTGAGCTCGAGAGCCTGTTATTGAGACAATTATGAGATCGGACTGCACACCACAACGATACTTAAATCATGCCTTCGTTGGCTTGATATAGCGCTTGGGCCACTAGGTCCCTCCGGAGTCTTACACCCCCAGTGAGTGCATTGATGTTGAGGGATGGATTTCCCCTGGGCATGGATCGTGTCCGAAGTTGATGTTATGTGAGGGATGGATAGTCCCTAGACATGGATCTTGTCTGGGTGTTGTATTCCGGAGATGGACTTTCTCCGTGGGGCTGGATTGACCTTTTTCCTCAGTACGGAGTGACTACGGTCACCGATGATTATGTACATTCGGGGATGGACCTTCCCTGGGCCTGATAGCCTTACACGGTACTAAGTGGACTGCTGTGTTAGGGTTGTGAGCACTATGTGCATTTCCATACTGGTTTATATATTTATACGATGGCATGTAGAGTAGTCCGACATATGTGTCATATTTTGGTATATTTTCTGATAAACTATTAGCTTGTCTAATTTTTGTATACTGTCTATTGTAAATTCTGAGGTTTCGTCCGTCACTACCTCTTAGTCCGTAGTTTGGGTTCGTTACTTCTGAGTTGGTGTACTCACATTACCCCCTGCACCTTGTGTGCATATCTAGGTACACCGGGACCCGGTAGTGGATACTGAGCAGCTGTCAAAGTTTCATTGGAGTTGTCGAGGTAGCAGCTGGCGATCACGACCTCGTCTTCTCTTTCTTATTCTACCTGTTGTTCTTTATTTTGAGACTATGTTGTCCATTTCTCCTTTTCCTTGCTTTAGGTTATAGAAGCTCATGACTGAGTGACACTGGATCCGGGGTTGGAGATTTTAAATTTTTGTTTCAGATATTGTTTTAAACATCAGGTTATTGGCACTATCAGTAATTTCGTTTAAAAATTGTACTTTACTGGAAATTGAATTTAGCTTAGATAAAAGGGGGGCTTGCCTGGTTCTACGACATGCGCCATCATGACTCCGAAATTGGGTCGTGACAATGCCCAAAGCAAAACTTGGTAAGGCCAGGCCTTCAATGATCTTCAATGCCAAGGATTTCATAGCCAATTTCATCTCCATGTGTGTCAGAGTTCCCTAAGGACCTCAAGGATCCCGGGCAGTGCTTACACCCAAACCTTTCATGACAGGGGTTGGATAAGTGCAGTGTGGAAGGGACAACCCCAGCGTACCAGAGTTTAGAGGGATCTCAATAGGATCCCAAGGCAATACACACACTGGAGGGGAAAAACCTAGGGACTTAAGAGTAAAGTGAGAGTGCTTGACATAGTTTTGAAAAGGTTTTGGCAAGAAAGTGATTCAATAGGTAAAGAATTTTTTTTTTCTTCTGAATATAGGAACTAATTTGAAACAACTTGAAAATAGTATGAAATGCTTTTGAAAATCAACAAAATAGCCTACTTGGTTATAGAACAAATAAGTCCAGCATCATTTAACAACAAATTCTCACACGGGGTAGTGGAAGTTGGGGACACATAGAATACACATCAGTATGTAGTAGCAGCACATAAACAACAGGGTGCACAGAAGTTTTCAAGAGCTTTATAGGGTTAGAAAATAGGTGGTGGAGGCATAGAGCAAGGATTACAGAACAACCATGTGGAAAGCATGTTAACACTGGACAAGTTAGACATACAGCCAGAGTACTTTGAGATACTAGACAACTTAGCAAAGCAGACTGAGCAAGAACCTAAGTGAACAAACTAGGCAAACATCACAAGTGTTCATAGTTTAGATATGATAATCACATATAGAACAAAATAGGTTGAGGCATGCTAGATAAAGCAGTAGACAGGTCATTATGGATTAGACATACTAATCGCAAGTTGAACAGAACAAGATCCAGACATGCTAGGTGAAACAGTAATCACGCAACATAGTTTAGATATACTAATTACATATTGAGCAAACAAGATTGAGACATGTTATGTAAAGCAGTAGATAGACAATTATCACATATTGCACAAGACAAGATTGGGCATATTAAACAAAGAAGTAAACAAGAACAAGAATGGAACTCATAATTGATGAACTAGGCAGTAATGAAACACATAGGGTTTAGTTTTAAAAATTAATCAGGGACAAAACAGTTAGGAAAGAAAACACAGACTACAAAGTAGATGTTGTGCAATGGCTAGCCTTGGCTTACAGCCGGCTAGACTTGTGAGTATTGCAAGTAGCAGAGAAGAACAAAGAGCTTTTAGAGTGTAAGTGTGTTGGTGAACTAATGTTCGTGTCCTGAACCAGTGAAAAAAGTGTGTTAGAAGTGAGAATAAAGGAGAGTATATATAGCAGTTGATAGCTAGACAAAATAAGGTAAAAGAAATCATCATTCAGTAATTAAGGAAAATTATAGAATCAATCATGCCTAAAATCGGTAAGGTCTTCCTCTAATTAAGGTTAATCAACCAACGATCAAGAGTAGGAATGATATTTAAGGAAAAAAATTAAATAAACTTAGGTACGGAGTAGGTAATTAGGGGTAAATACACAAGAGTTTAATTAAGGAAACACTTAGTGAGAATCAGCAAATATCTCAGTTAATCAAAATAAGGCAGGAAATAATTACAAGGTATAGAAAATAGGAAAATGGTCAAGAAATTAGTACATAGATATAAGTATAGCAAATATCAGTGAATCAAAGACTCGAAATAGTACTGATTTAAGGAAAATAACATCGGTTTTCCATGAATAATAGACAAGCTAAGTATAAACACATAGAATCAGTCAAGAGTTGAATCATGAACCCTAATAGAAGCACATTAGGGTAAAATCATAAGACATTAAAATTAAACGAAAGAGAGATCATGCGAATCAAAGCACATAACATAGTCATGTATCAAATAACACGGACAAGCTCAGAATCCAAACAAAATGTCAAAAATTAGGGGTTGTAGCATAGGCTAGTTAGGGTTAAGGAAAAGCTTAACAAAATCAGTCGAAAGACATAAGCGTTAGAGGATTAAACACTTAAAGTCAGAAAGCGTTTTGAAGAAAGGATTTTCAGGAAACCCTAGTTTTAGGAAAAATGGAGAATCAATCGAAAAAATAGAAGATTTTCATGAAAAACATGTGGAATAGGTTCAATCCGTCTCAGATCTGTACAATCTGAGAAGATCAAAGATAAAAATTAGGGTTTTTAGAAAGTTTAACAGAGACGAGAACATAGGCTTAGAAAACCATGGATTTAAGACAAAAATAAGAATATTCTTACTCAAGGTCGAGCCAAATTGCTTGAAACAAATAAGAAAACACAAAGGTGCAAAACAGACCTGCCTAAGTCCCTTGAAATCTCCTCAAGGATCTAGGAGATGAATATACCATAGCACATAGGAGGCCGGTAGAGGCCTGAGGTGGTGAAGAAACACCATGGAAGGCAGTGTAAGCCGATGACGGCGAGGGGAAATTAGGATTTTGCTAGAGAGCGTTTGAGAGAGGAAGGGGAAGGGTGACGGCGGGGTGAGAGGAGAGAATGAGAGGTTTAAGGGGGGGGGGGGGGGGGTCGTTTGGTTAAATTATGGTAGGGATAATCTGGGCCGTTGATAAAAAATGATCAACGTTCAGAATTGGCTAGTAATTGGGTCGGGCATGTAAAGGGTTTGGGCTTGGGGTTTATTGGGCTGGTTAATTTTGGGCTAAAATTAAAATTAAAAAGGCTATTTGTTAAATACCCGAAATAAATTAATTAAAATAATTACTAATAATAAAGAATGAATTTGATGCATAAAATTTTTTTAAATATAATTATTTAGTATTTAAAAATGCAAAGGACTAATTTCTGGTAAAAATAATGCAAAAATGTATGCATGGGCTATAATTACAAAGTTATTGCAATTATAGCTAAAAGGTGCCAATTTGGCTATCTATGAAATAATTTGGACTTAATAGGACCATAAATATTAATATTAAATTAAGGAATGTTTTGGAATCATTTGTGATGCAATTTTGTAAATATTTATTAGAAATAAAATACTGGGCAAATTAATAAAAATGTAGAAAAATTATGGAAAAATGCCAATTAATGTTAATGCATGATTTTAAAGGTATATATGCAATTAAAAACTATTTTAGGAAAAACTGGGTATAAACACCGACCCCATGTACTAGTAAGTGCCGAGGCTAACCTTGACGGGGTAGTGACGAGGCTAGGGCGGGGTATTTACAATATAACCTGCATACAGTGTATAATAAAAGCAAAAAGAAGGACATGATAAAATAAAGCAGTAACTTGCAAGGAACAAATACGGTTCTCGAAACATATCATCAGTGCTCAGCTATAACCAATCCTTAAGTACAGTTTAAGACTACCGCTCAGCTAACACAGTCAAAGGAAAACATAAGCATAAAAGTTGTTGCGGCGTGCAACCCGATCCCACTATATCACAATAACCACAATCACTATTCACCCTTATTTCACCACAATCCACCCTTATTACACATGTTGTGATGTGCAACCCGATCCCACCATATCACAATAATCACAATCATAGTTCACCCTTATCTCACCATACACCCTTATTACACACCTGTTGCGGCGCGCAACCTGATCGCACCATATCAATCTCATTTACTCAGCAAGAACAGAAATTACACAATTCAAAATCACATAACTCTTCACAAGGCTCAACTTAGAATCAAAGCATTTAGAAAGATTATGCACTACGAGACTTTACATATGTAATACTACTCAGCGAGACAAATCCATAATATGCCTTGAAAGTACCAATAATCAGCTCAAACAATAATATGAGACAACAAAGCTACGAAAGAACTCACACTTCCAACAAAAGCTATCATGTCTAGCATGTAGAAACTAGGCAAGGAATTACAAGTAAAGCATGTAGCCGTTAAGGCAGGAAAAGACGATATAATAAGAACGGGAAGAAAACAGGCAAACAGATAAACTGGCGGCACATAGGTACTCGTCACCTCACCTATACGCCACTCACATGGATTTTCACATAGCAATTAACCCAAAGATTCCTAATCCCTCGAGTCAAGGTTAGACACAACACTTACATCGATCTACAGACCACTCACTGCTCAATTACCGTTTTCCCTCTAGTTTCCACCTCCAAACCACTCGTATATAGCCATAATTAACTTAATTAACATCAAATATTGCTAAAGAACTCAATTACAACACATAAATATAGATTTCCCAAACTTTCCCCCAAAAAGTTAAAAACCGACCCCGGGCCCACTTGGTCAAAACTCGAGGTTCAGACAAAATCCATTCACCCATTTACCCCCGAGCCCGAATATATAATTAGTTTTGAAATCCGACCCCAAATTGACGTCCAAATCCCATTTTCCCAAAAATCCCTAGTTCTACCCAAACCCCAAATTTCTTCCATGGAAATCCTAGATTTTTCGCTGGAAATTCATGAAATGTGATGGGAAATTGAAAGAAAGTGGGTTAGGATCATTTACCAAAGTTTTGGGGAAGAATTAGTCTTGGGAGAATCGCCTCTAGGGTTCTAGGATTTGAAAAATGAGGAGAATTGGAGAAAATCCCGTCTAACTTAAGTTTTTATTAGTTGCAGGTGTCGCATTTGCGACCTGGAGTTCGCAAATGCGAGCCCCGCAAATGCAAAGAACCTATTGCAAATGCGAAGGTTTCATATTCCTGTCTTCATCGCGTTTGCGACAAATAGTTCACAAATGCGAACGCTGATCTGTCCGCAAATGTGACCAATTGATCGCATTTGTGATCATTGTTGCCCAGCTCCTACTTCACAATTGCGAAGATTTGTCCGCAAATGCGAACACTAGCTCCCCACAAATTCGACCTCCTGATCGCAAATGCAAACTACTGTTGGCCCAGGTACACTTCGCAAATGCGAAGAATTTGTTTGCAATTGCGAGCCTGCCAGCATGGGGAATGTTCGCAAATGCGAACACTGATCTCGCAAATGCGAGATAAGACACCAGTCACAGAAATTGCAGAACCAGCAATGTTCTAAGTCAAAGTTTCACTCTCGTGGCCTATCCGAAACTCACCCGAGCCCTCGGGACTCCAAACTGAACGTGCACAACATCATACGAACTTGCTTGCGCGATGAAATTGCCAAATTAACACCTAGAACAACGAATTTAGCACCCCATTCAATGAAATTTTCAAGAAAGTTTTAAAACATCTAACTTCACAACCGGACGTCTGAATCATGTCAAACCAACTTCGTTTCTCACCAAATACCAGAGACAAGTCTTAAATATCATAATGAACCTGTATCGGGCTCCGGATCCATAATAAGGACCTGATACCAACGAGATAAAACATTAACCAAATTCTTAAAATCTTTCAATTTTCAGACTTTCAATTTTCATCAAAAATTCATTTCTCGAGCTAGGGACCTCAGAATTCGATTCCGGGTATACGCCCAGGTCCCATATTTTGATACAGACCCACCTGGACTGTCGAAACACGAATCCGGGTCCGTTTATTAAAAATATTGATCGAAGTCAACTAAATAAACTTTTAAAGGCAAAAATTAATATTTTCATCAACTTTTAACATAAAATCTTTCCGGAAACATGAACGGATTGTGCATGCAAATCGAGGAGGAATAAAATGAGGTTTTTAAGACTTAAGAGCATTGAATCGAGTTCTAAGACATAAGATGACCTTTTGGGTCATCACAAAGAGCTTCTTCACGATTTCTTCAACTGTGGGGGGAATATGGGGTGCCAGAATAGATGACTGTTGAGGCTCACTAGTGTCTGGGAGACTCGCAGTGCATAAAGTAGAGCATAGGGCATAGGCACCAGCTTCAAAGCCAAGATGGAAGGGACTGAGGATGAAGGTGCGGGCATGGCATATACACTGGCTGAAGGCTATGCTGAAGTGACTGACTCTGCAGCTACCACCGATGGCTTATCAGACTGGACTATGGTGGTAGTCTGCTGGCCCTTTCTCTTCGGGTTGTGTGCATTCATCAGAGAATACCAAGAGAAAGGCTTCTTGGCCCGAACCTTCATGTCAAAATCTCACGGATCCACCTGTGCATCTGTAAGGTACTCAGTAATGGTGTTGGGACACGGGTAGGAGGTGTCAACTTTCTTGGCTACCACATGCATGTTGGCCAACACCACAACACCCACATTGATCGGGTACCCGACCATGAAAGAGGCGACTAGAACTGTCCACGAAATAGGAAGGTTTGTGTCACGACCCAAATTCCAACTCAGGTCGTGATGGCGCCCAACACCAGAGTCAGGCAAGCCAACATCAATTACTAGCGAGATTTCTTTACTTGTTTAAATATTTAAGTGGTTGACAATTTTTTTTATTTAGAAATCAGTTAAAGAAAATAGTCAAGTGATGCAATTTGATTAAATGAACTCAAAAGATTGTTTGCCAATATATGTATTGTAGCCAAAAATATTAGAAAACCAACTACGCGTGCCAAGACCTAGTGTCACAAGTCCACAGGCGACTAGTGGAATATACAAGTAGATGAAATAATATACAATTGTCTGGAAGGGGTAGACAAAATATCCAAAAATAATAGAAACTCCACAGTGCTGCTGAGGAACGCCGAGAAAAGCAGCTCACCGTGTAGTCTAGCCTAGTAAGTATTCTCAAGATCGCGCTTCGGTATGATAACTAGATGCACCAGCCTCAGAACCTGTACAATTAAGTACAAAAGCATAGCATGAGTACATATAAACAAATATGTACCCAGTGAGTATCCCGTCTAATCTCGAAGAAGTAGTGACGAAAGGTAGACGTATTAATCACTAGGGTCCTTAGAAATAATATAATTAAACAGGTTTAATCAGGATTACCAATTATGTAAATAAAGTAGACATGGAATATCATGTATATGAACTACCACTTACCGCAATTATCAAATAACAACATTAATACAAGTCCAAAACCCCCTACCACATAGAACAATTCATTTGATAATATTAATAAGAGTCTCAGTCAAGTACATAGCATATAGTATGCCGAGGCGTACGGCCGAAATGACGCGACAATTGAAATGTGCACTGCCGAAGGGTCGAACGGCTCAAACCATAGATTCATCTATTACCCCTCTTGCGAATCGATCATGCGACGCGGTTAACATAATATAAGGCTACCCCGCTCATGGATCATACATGCGACACGGGTGTTCGTATACATACACATAGTTTATCAGGAATTTCAGGAAATATAGAGTTCACACTTGGAAAACAAAATCATGGAAATAACAAGATTTAATATAACCTTCCATCTTTCTCATGCTAGTTTCAAGGATAATAATTGACTAGAAATACATGCAGGGATATAAGTAAGGAATATAAGCATGCTTGTAAGTCCTAACGACTAGCCTTCATAACATAGTAGTAGCTACGCACGGACTCTCGTCACGTCGTGGGTGCGTAGCCCCCGCAAATAAGGACAATTCACCACTTATAATTACCTATGGGGACAATTCCCTCTTACAAGGTTAGAAAGGAGACTCACCTCGCGTAGAACCTACTTCCGGAGTCAAGAACGCGCCCAAATCTCCAAACTCTACTCCCGATGACTCGAAACTAGTCAAATATTATATAAATACGTCAATATACACTCAAAGGAAGAAATTATCTTACTTGCTTACTGATGCGAGACTAAATTGCATAGTTTAACATGTGATATACCTTACATTTTATGCGCATTAATGATAAAATTACTCTTGTTATGTGCTTAATGGAGTTTATTTCATGTGTAGGTGAAGTGGAGATGGAAACGGGGCTAAAAGGATGCAAATACGTCGAAAAATGCGCGAAAGGACACACTCGGGCGATAGAGCCAAACAACCAGCCCTACCTGGCGTTAGCCAGGCGTTAGGGTTGAAACGACAGCCCCACCCTGGCGTTAGCCAGGCGTTTGGGCTGAAACGCCAGCCCTAGCCTAGCGTTAGC
>ML327504.1:0-35548 GCA_005239505.1 Nicotiana paniculata
TTATTTATTTATTTATTTTATTATTTCCAGAATTGTTTTACAAATACAGAGAGTTAACACTATCTTTGTAAAGGGAATCTATGACAATGTTGTAGTTAAATATGTCGGGCTTAGTGCTCCCTTGTTCCATTAACCGGAGCAGACTAACAGTTTTTTCAGTATGACCCTTTTTGCTGAGCCCATTCATGACTTCATTAGGCTCACAAATCTTCTCTCTCACCAACTTTTTGAACAAGTCAACTGCATCTTTGACTTTATTTTCAGCAAAGATTCCCCTAAACGGAATGCCTTTCTTCAAGTAAATGGCTAATACCGAAAATCCACAATCAACACGATGCATCAGGCAATAACTGTTAATCACGATACTCAAGATGAAGTCATTAATTGGAATACCCAATTTCTGCATTTTTCGAAAAAGAGAAACTACAACAGAGTAATGCTTCATATTTAGGATAGTCTTAAATAATTAGAGAAGTCGAAAACAAACAGAAGAGGCTGCTTTCTGACCATTTGACGGAAGAAAGTCACAGCGTCATCTAAACACTTGACATTCTCAAGCTCGCTATTTACCCCAAATTTACCCTTTGCCGAAATAGACATATTACTATGACTTGATGAATAAATTCTAACAGTAGTTACCACTATCATTCAGTATAAATTAAAATTTTAATTCATAAATCCTATATAAAAGAAGAAGTCTGCTTATATTACAGAAACTATTTCAAAGAAGAATAGAAGAATGAGAATAAAAATACGATGAAAAAAAATTAAATAAAAAAGAAGAAAAGGATGGTAGAAACAAGAAAACGAAAAAAAAATTAATGAAAGATAATTAAAAATATATAAATTTATACAAACGATACTTTTATCTTAAAAAATAAATGTTTGCTTCTTAGAAGAAAATAGAATTTGTAGCTTCTTTTTAAACGCTGAAAAACTGCTTCTGCTACTGCTCTAAATCACTTTCACGTCTTGATCAAACACATCAAATTTCTAAAAAAGTACTTTTTTGACAAAGAAAAAATTATTTTTGACCTCCAAGAAGCTTGACCAAACATGCTCTTGGATGCTTTGAGTTAAAATTTGTGTATGTGGTGATTTCCATTACACTGTAGTATCTTCTTTTTTCTTTTTCCAAAATTTAACAGTATACTTCTCGGGTAAAAAAGCATCAAATCAATGCAACACATTCACAATGGATAAACACCTATCAAGATTTCTTTTTTTAAAAAGGAATTTTCAGAAATTACTATAATTTTAGTGGCTATTAATTTCTTATAACTACTATATACATATTTATTTCCTATAGCTAATATTTCGTTACTATCAGATTGTATTCGTTGTATTCATACTACTGTATTCATGAATACCGTCGCGGAATTCGCCTAATAAGTAGAGAGTCCAGCTATTTAATAACGGAAAGAGGATCAATTAGAGTGAATCGCTCCTAATTTAACTCAATAAAATCAATTCTACAAAAATTTCATTGCTACTGTGTGTATTCCATGTATTCACGCGATTGTATTTATAAGTATAGTGAGGTAATCCGCCTAAAAAATAGGAATTACAGTTGTTTAATTTGTATTCCATGTATTAGCGCGACTGTATTTATAAATACAGTGAGATAATCCACCTAAAAAATAGTGACTGCAGTTGTTTAATTCTGTATTTCATGTATTTGCGCGAATGTATTTATAAATATAGTGAGGCAGTCTACCAAACAAATAGTGACTACGGGTGTTTAATCGGAAAACGCAATATTGAATTGTATTCAATTTCACTATACTGGATTTAGTTGTATTCAAACAACAAAAACCAAGAAATTGTGTGTATACAGGTCTATTCAATTCGACTGAATACATTGTATTCAATTCACCAATATTAATTATTCACTATTATACATTGTATTCAATTCACCATATTTAATTTGATCGTATTCAAACAACAAAAAATCACAAAAACAATGATATTCGGTTGTATTAAAAAAATACAGACTTTCGGAATACATAAAATAGGCGAAAAATAATATATTTATACAAAAATATAATGTATTTGTACAGAATACAATGTATTTGTATCATGTATGTGACTCAATAGCAAAGAAGAGAAGAAAGTTTGCCGAAATGACGTTTTCTGGCCAAGCAAAATACTGTATACATTGTATTAAAACTAAAAATGGAGACGAACAAAAATCCGACCTTCAAATCTTCTCCGACGACTCTGCTTTAGATTTCCAAAAGCTCAATCTGTAGCCATGGCCAGATCTGTTCACCTACTCTCTCTTTGCTTCAGATCTATTTTCTTTGCTTCAAAAAGTCCGCCATCGCCACCAAAAATGGTTGCTACGGCGGCTGCCTTGATGGAAAAGAGAGAGATTTTAGGGAGAACAAAGAGGATTGAGAATCTTGCTGTTAGAGAGAGAAGGAAGAGAGAGAGATAAAGAACATAACTGGCGTATTTCATGCCTCAATGGTAGGGTATAAAATTGTTAGTTAAACTGTATTTGTAAAATAATTGTGAGACGATAAAATAACATATAAACAGAAAATGTAAACAACACAGAAGTTAATTTGTTAAGGAATTTAATCCCCTCCTACTACACAAGGTCGTGGATTATTTCCTCCCAGGATAGAACGAATTACACACTGGTGTAGCGGTACTTCAAGCCCCAGTGTTTCAGCGAACACAAAGTTCGGTAGCAAATCACACTTACTGTTGCTTTATTTGAAGTTAAAACAATGCAGAAGAAAGGAGAAAAACTCAGAAATTCATATTGAAAATCTGAGAGAATGGACTGATATTTATAGCCAATGTTGAGCTCAAATTGAAGAGGTGCAACTCTTCAAAAGGGTTGTTGATGTAAAACGGCCATAATATAAATATCATAACATAAATGAATATTTACGCAATAATAAACCGGAAATTGAAGAGAACCTTAACTTTTCCGTTACAACAACGAAAACAGAAAACGAAAAACGGATAACGATTAATATTCCGTTGGATTTAATATTAAAATTCGTTGGATTTAATATTAATTTTTCGTTTACAAAAAAAAACAGATATTTAATAACATTTCTGTTAATATTTACTATTAACAAATAAATTTGGTCCAAATAATTAATCAATCAATCATTTGACCAAATCCGAATCCGAATAAGCCAAAGCCGAGTCGAGCAAGTGACAACAATGATGGCGCGAGGCTTGCCTTCTTCTTAATTTTTTAAGAGCTAGAAGAAGAGCAATTGTATATATACCCATCAAAAATCTTTTCCTCTTCCAATATGGGACAATGTCCCTTTGTCAAGGAGGAAAACTCAAATATTTCATTTTCCCTCCATTTCACATTCACCCTCTTTTAAGCTGCATTAAAGCTTTAAAACCCAACAATCCCCCACATGAATGGGGAATGGCTATATCACATAAATATGCATGAAAAGTTGTGTGATTCGCAAGCAAGGATTAATTGCATCTGGATAAGTAGGTTTCCCTTTGAACTTTCCGTATTGAACTTATGTCGGATATGCTCAGTCAATCGGTAGATTTGATATCTTTGAACCGTCGAACTTTGGTGTATACCTAGACAACCATAAGTCACACAACTAACACTTAACCGTCTTTGGTTCTAATTGTTGTGTTCGTTTCGGCCATGAACACCGCTTGGTTTCATAAGTGTGTAGAGAACTAACCTTACAAAATTCTCCTTGAAGCGGCTAACACTTCACACTTACATAGGTGATTCCTAAACGTGGCATCCCGTAGATACACTGATATACCCCGTAGTAAATATAAAAATCATTAAAAAGCCTTAATGCTATATCCTTGGTACTGAACATTATCTCATCACAAGAATGGACCAAAACTTTAGTTGACAATGTTGAACCGTCATTAATGACATTGTTTGATCTCCTTGAACCTAGATCTTGGGATCTCCAATCTTCTAGGTAGATTTACCGTCACAATGACCTGTTCTCGGCCATAGTCCCATCCCCTTCGATGATTTCTCAACTACCTCTCTATTTAGGCCTTTTGTAAATGGATCCGACACATTATCTCTTGACTTTACATAGTCAATCGTGATAATTCCTCTAGAGAATAATTGCCTAACGGTTTTATGTCTTCGTTGTATATGACGAGATTTACCATTATACATAACGCTCCCAGCTCTTCCAATTGCTGCTTGACTATCGCAATGTATGCATATTGGTGCCAACGGTTTGGGCCAAAATGGAATATCTTTCAAGAAATTCCGGAGCCATTCAGATTCTTCACCGGCTTTATCTAAGGCTATAGCACAAGCTATATCTGACCGTGTACAATTCATGATATACATTAAGCATCCCAACATACGAGCATAATCCAATTGTGATATGTTTTGGCCTTTGTTCTTTGCTAATGCAAGATTCACGTCAATTGGAGTCTTTGCAACTTTAAACTCTAAGTGCTTGAATTTTTCAAGTATTGTCTTAATATAATGAGATTGTAACAATGCTAGACCTTGTAGAGTCTTATGGATCTTAATCCCCAGAATTAGATCAGCAACTCCCAAGTCTTTCATATTAAACTTGCCAGTTAGCATACGCTTAGTCGCATTTATGTTGGCAATGTCATTACTCACTATCAGCATATCATCCACATATAATCAAACAATGACTATGTGATTTGGAACATTTTTAATGTACACACATTTATCACATTCATTTATCTTAAAACCATTTAACAACATTATTTGGTCAAATTTCGCATGCCATTATTTGGGTGCTCGTTTTAGTCCGTAAAGGGACTTAACAAGTCTACATACCTTCTTTTATTTACCTTGAACCACAAACCCTTTAGGTTGTTCCATGTAGATTTCTTCCTCCAAATCTCCATTTAAGAAGGACGTCTTAATGTCCATTGATGAATTTCAAGATCATAAAAAGCAGCTAACGCTACTAACGTTCGTATGGATGTAATTCTTGTAAATGGAAAGTATGTATCAAAATAGTCAAGATCTTCTCGTTTTCTATACCCTTTGACCACAAGTCTTGCTTATATATTTATCAATAGTGTCATCATATTTCATTTTCCTCTTAAAGATCCATTTAGAACCCAACATTTTATTTCTAGGAGGGATCAACCAATTCCCATGTATGGTTGTTCAATATGAATTTTATTTCACTATTGACTGCCTCTTTCCAAAACAATGAGTCCGAAGAAGACATAGCTTCTTTAAATGTTCGAGGCGCATTCTCCAACAAGAAAGTCACAAAATCTGGTCCAAATGAAGCTTTGACGTTTACTACGTCTTGGATCCTCCTGATTAAATGTACTTTCTTTTGTTTCTTCCTGAGGTCGTTTAGATCCTTCACCAATCGACTTACATTCTTTTTTATACGGATATATATATTTTCAAAGAACTTAGCATTATCTGATTCTATAACCGTATTATTATGAATGTCGGAATTTTCTGATTTATGAACCAGAAATCGATATGCTTTACTATTGGTCGCATATCCTATGAAAATACAGTCAACAGTTTTTGGTCCTATTTTTACCCTTTTGAGTTTAGGAACTTGCACTTTTGCCAAACACCCCCACACATTAAAATAATTCAAGTTGGGCTTCCTTCCTTTCCATATTTCATATGGAATGGTTTGTGTTTTGCTATGGGGTACTCGATTTAGTATCCGGTTAGCCGTAAGAACGACTTCCTCCCATAAGTTCCGTGGCAAACCATAACTTATCAACAATGCGTTCATCATCTCCTTTAATGAACGATTATTTCTTTCCGCAATCCTATTGGATTGGGGAGTGTAAGGGGCCGTTGTTTGATGAATAATTCCATATTCTAAACATATTTCTTCAAAAGAAGATTCATATTCACCACCCCTATCACTTCTTATCATTTTGATTTTCTTGTTAAGTTGCCTTTCAACGCCATTTTTGTATTGCTTGAATGCGTCTATTGTCTCATCTTTACTATTAAGTAAGCAAACATAGCAATATCGAGTATTGTCGTCAATAAAAGTTATGAAATACTTCTTTCCCCCACAAGATGGTATTGACTTCATGTCGCAAATATCTGTGTGAATTAAGTCTAAAGGATTTGAATTCCTTTCAACTGACTTATAAGGATGTTTAACATACTTAGATTCCACACATATTTGACATTTTGATTTGTCACATTTAAACTTAGGCGATACTTCCAAATTAATCATTTTCCGCAAGGTTTTATAATTGACATGACCCAAACATACATGCCACAATTCATTTGACTCAAGTAAGTAAGAGAAGCTGAAATTTTATTATTATTCTCAACAACCATTACATTTAGCTTGAAAAGGCCCTTAGTGAGGTAACCTTTAACTACAAACATTTTATTCTTACTTATTACAACCTTATCAGATACAAAAACACACTTAAAATCGTTCTAACAAGAACTCCAGTCGAGACTACGTTCTTCCTAATCTCGGGAACATGAAGGACGTTGTTCAAAATCACCAACTTGCCTGAAGTCATTTTCAGAAATATCTTCTCACATCCTTCAATTTTGACTGTTGCAGCATTTCCCATAGAAAGCGTCTCTTCGGGTCCAACAGGAGCATATGTAGCAAACGCTTCTCTAACAGCACAAATATGGCGAGTGGCTCCAGAATCAATCCACCACTCCTTAGGATTTTCCACCAAGTTGCATTCAGAAAGCATAAAACACAAGTCATCAACATCTTCGTGCTTTTCAACCATGTTTGTTTGACCCTTCTTCTTGTCTTTCTTTAGAGCACAACAATCTACAGATCTGTATCTAGCTTTTCCACAATTGTAGCAATTTTCATTGAACCGCTTCTTGCTTGGGTTGTTTTTGGTCCAGAAGCCTTCTTCCTCTTTATGTTATTTTAAGGAGCATCCTTAACAATGTTTGCTCCTATTATTGTTGAGTTTCCACGGCCTTTCTTTTCAACAACTTTGTTGTCCTCTTCGATTCTCAACCGAACAATGAGATCTTCAAGGGACATCTCCTTGCATTTGTGTTTCAAGTAATTTCTGAAGTTCTTCCACAAAGGAAGCAACTTCTCAATCATCGCTGCAGCTTGGAATGCTCCATTGATGACAAGACCTTCAATAAAAATTCTATTAGTAAATATAATAAAATTAATACTTTCAACATCGGTATTAATTCGAATTACACCTTCAACAAGGATATCGTGAATAATCACTTGCAATTCCTAGACTTGGGTAGTAACAAACTTGTTATCTACCATTTTGTAGTCCAAAAATTTAGCGGCAACGAATTTCTTCAACCCAGCATCTTCAGTTTTGTATTTTCTTTCAAGCGCAACCCACAGTTCTTTTGACGTCTCCACATTACTATAGACGTTATATAGATTGTCCTCCAGTTCGCTAAGAATGTAATTCTTGCTTAGAAAATCAGAATGCTTCCACGCCTCAACCACGAAGAAACGTTCATTTTCTGGAATTTCGTCGGGCAGAACAGGAACATCTTCCTTAATGAACTTCTGTAGACTTAAAGTAGTCAAGTAGAAGAACATCTCTGCTGCCACCGCTTGAAATCAATCCCGAAAAATTTTCCGAATTTTTTCGCCGGTGCCAATGTCGGTGTTCGGCTTGTCGATGCATTGGCAGTCACCATCAGAGCAATTTGGTTTCCGTTGTCATTTGTCATTTTTGTAAAAGAATGACACAAACAAACGTTTAAAAAACTAGAGTAGAAAATCACGTAGATTTTATTCTCCAATTGAGTAGAAAATCGCTATGAAGGCTTTAATCTTCAAAACAGGAGTAGAAAAACCACAAAGGTTTTAGTCTCTTGAACAGTAAATATAACACAAATACAGAAAATAAAAAAATTAAATTCCTTAAGCTTGTTAGTTAAACTATATTTGTAAAATAATTCAGGAGACGATAAAATAACATATAAACAAAAAATGTAAACGACACAAAAGTTAATCGGAGCCCACTGAATTCACAGTATTTCCTTAAGGAATTTAATCTCCTCCTAGTACCCAAGGAAGTGGATTATTTCCTCTCAGGATAGAACTAATTATACACTGGTGTAGCAGTACTTCAAACCCCAGTGTTTCAGCGAACACAAAGTTCGGTAGCAAATCACACTTATTGTTGCTTTCTTTGAAGTTAAAACAATGCAGAAGAAAGGAGGAGAACTCAGAAATTCGTATTGAAAATCTGAGAGAATGGACTGGTATTTATAGCCAATGTTGAGCTCAAATTGAAGAAGTGCAACTCTTCAGAAGGACTGTTTATGTAAAATAGCCATAACATAAATGTCATAACATAAATGGCTATTTACGCAATAATAAACCGGGAATTGAAGAGGAACCTTAACTTTTTTCGTTACAACAACGGAAAATGGATAACGATTAATATTTCGTTGGGTTTAATATTAATATTCGTTGGATTTAATATTAATTTTCCGTTTACTAACATTTATGTTAATATTTACTATTGACAAATAAATTTGGTTCAAAAAATTAATCAATCAATCATTTGACCGACGCCGAAGCCGAGCGAGCGACAACGACGGCGCGAGGCTTGCCTTCTTCTTAACTCTTTAAGAGCTAGGAGAAGAGCAATTGTATATATACCCATCAAAAACCTTTTCCTCTTCGAATATGGGACAATGTCCCTTTGTCAAGGAGGGAAACTCAAATATTTCATTTTTCCTCCATTTCCGCCCTCTTTTAAGCTACATTAAAGCTTAAAAACCCAACAAAAATAAATACCTATTTTGCTATAAAATAGAAAGGTATCTATAAGTAATAATAGTTTAAAATTATTTTAGTTTATAATAAATAGGGTGTAATAGTTTGCTACAAGAAGTAAAATTTCCTTTAAAAAAAAATGATTTATATACCAATTTATTCAACTTGCGATTTTGTGGCACCGTGGTAGAATCATTACCAATGGCACGTTGTGCGCCTAAGTGTACCAATTTAGAGTTATTAAATCCAATTTTTGTGGCATGTGTCCTAAAACGACAAGAGTACGGGCACATGAAAGATACATTTATTCAATTGGATTATTTGTAAATTTTTTACGCTATGGGTGTGTTTGGTATAACGAAAAATGTTTTCCATGAAAAATATATTTTTCAAGAAAATATTTATTGAAAAACAAGCAGTAATCTTATTCATTTTCCGGTGTTTGGTACGCAAATTAAGGAAAATGACTTCTCAAGAGTATTCATAAATAATTTAGATATAATAAACATGAAGTCATAAAATTTCGAACCAACAATCTTCCAAACCCATAAATTTCATGAACTTCCGAACCGCTAAACTTTCGAAACCACAAAATTTCGAACCTGTAAACTTTATAATTTCTAAACCCGTAAACTTCCAAACACATAAACCTCCAAACTCATAACTTTGGAACTTGTAAAATTTTGAACCTTTACACTGAAAAATATATTAAAAAATATTTTTTCGGGNTTTGGAACTTGTAAAATTTTGAACCTGTAAATCGAAAGATGAAAAAACTAAAACTGAAAATATATATAAAAAAAAATTTCCGCGGGATGGGGGGTTTGTGCAGAAAAACGAAAAATAAAAATTTGAAATTATACAAGAAAAGAAATTGTGCGGAGTGGGGGGAGGGAGCAGTGGGGTGGGGTAGAGGGTGGAGGTGGGTGGTGCAAAAAAACGAAAAAACAAAAATTTAAAAATTACAAAAAAAAAAAAAAAAAAAAAAAAAAAAAAAAAAAGTTTTCATGTGCGCAGGCTGGGGAGGGGAGGGGGCAGTAGTTGGCGGGGTGGATGGTGCAGAAAAACGAAAAAATAAAAATTTGAAAAAAAGCCATTTTGGAGAGAGGGGGTGTGTTTAGGTGGGTGGGTGTGGGGTGGATTAGTGAGGGTGGGAAATGTTAAGAAGGAGTTTGGAAAATGTTTTCCCTTTTCTTGATAAAGAAAATATTTTCCTTCAATTGGAAGAAAATGAGTTCATAAGGAAAATGTTTTCCAAAATATTTAAGCCAACCAAACATGAGAAAATTAAAAAATATTTTCCTTCGTACCAAACACACCCCTAATCTCTCGTGATTTTCACCTATTTCACTAACTAATAGGCAAAAATTCCAAAATGTTGTATCAACTCAGAATTAAAAAAAATGTCCCAGTTCAAATCCACAACTCAAAATAAAAAATGTCTCAATTCTAAATAAGCTAAAATTGGCTATACGAATCTGCATCGCTATAAATTTTGTTGTACTCAAGCTACTATAATTGTTACTATCTTTTATTTAGGTTTAATTTGGGACTAGCTACGCTTTGCCTCACAAAATTAAATGTTAATTACAGAAAATAATTACGTTGGTATGCCCTACATGCCTGAACCTACATTTGCTCCCAATGTATTTTCCATTTTGAAGAAAAAAAAAAAGTAATCTCAGCTATATCTGAAACGTTATTCCTTTTTAATATATTTTTTTATATAAATAAATGCTAGGTAAAAGTTAAGAAATTTAAGTCATAGAATCTCAAATCATAAAAGGTAGGCGTTATATGTTCAAACTCTGTTGCAGATAAAATTCTATATCATTTAAGTGGATAATTCTCGTATTATTATAAATAAATAAAATTATTTTTTAGAGAAATAAAATCTTGTCCTCTCAAAGTTGTTACTAGCACCACTACCCATTTTATCCAATTATTTTAATTATTATTATCCCTAGTATTTCAGTACAGTAGTAGTAGTATTTCACTACAGTAGTATATTTTCTCTAATGTTTGGGTGAGATTAAACTTTTTCTCCTATAAAAAGGGGAGTGTGTCCTTTTCCATTCAAACAACCAAAGATCAACTGCTTGTTATTAACTGATTCTTTCGTCTCTGATTCTAATCAGAAACTACGCCAAACAAATGCCCCAACTTGTTATCGTTTTTTAAGCAAATTTCCTGTGAAAAAAAGAAAAAAAAATGACATTAAATTCAATTAAAGTGGAAGATTCGTCATGCAATGCAACAGAAACAGAAGCGGTAACGTCGTCGTCAATGCAATCGTCAGGTGTACATAAGGTTTGTTTGCCGCCGTACAGAACCACTTTTCAGAAACTCCGGCAACGGTTGTCGGAGATATTCTTTCCCGACGATCCACTTCATAGGTTCAAGAACCAAACGGGGTTGAGGAGATTTGTTTTGGGTCTTCAGTTTTTCTTCCCTGTTTTTGAATGGGGTCCTCTGTACAGTTCCAAACTTTTAAGGTCTGATATAATCTCTGGCCTCACCATTGCTAGCCTTGCTATCCCTCAAGGAATTAGTTATGCTAAACTTGCCAATTTACCTCCCATTATTGGCTTATGTAAGTCCCACTCCTTTTTTATCTTTCTTTCCCTATTTTAACATGATGGTCGCCACTAAAACCGGCGAGGGCTAAATATTACTTTTTGTACCTTCACTACCCTTAATGCCATGAAAAATTCTCATTTCTAGTAGTGTTAACGCAAAACTATTACGTTTTGCAACCGTCAGAGGGGTAGTATATTGAACAACATTCACCCGGAAAAATTATACTGTGTATATATGTCAAATATGACTATTTATACATGAATATATAAAATCTTGAATACCTTTAACATAATTCCTTGAGCATGGAACCCATACTTTTGTGGCGACTAAGGTTATTGACACATAGAGTTACACTAAAAATTTCATTTCTTGTAGTGTTAACTAAATTATGGAGTAGTAACTAATTTAAGGTGATATGGACTTTTGTGAAACAGATTCAAGCTTTGTTCCGCCATTAATCTATTCAATTTTGGGAAGTTCAAGACACTTAGCAGTTGGTCCAGTATCTATAGCCTCACTAGTGATGGGAACAATGTTAAGCCAAGCAGTTTCATACAGCCAAGAGCCAATTCTATACCTTCAACTTGCTTTCACAGCAACACTTTTTGCTGGATTATTGCAAGCTTCATTGGGTTTTTTCAGGTATAGTATTCTGTTCATGAACTTTTTGTATTACATATTTTATTGTGTATAAACAGTGTTACAATAAGTTCTTTTTTTCCTCATTTTCTTTACTTCATGAAGAATAGAATTGCTCTAGCTAAATAGACAAACATACGACTCTGTTGGGGGGATCGAACCCAGAATCTCTGGTTCCGTAGACCAGCGCCTTATCTATTGGGCACTATCAATGTTACTGTTAATTAAAGTAAATGCTATAATCTAGCAGATAGCAAAGTAGAAACAAACTTTTAGAAAAAGATATACCAACAGAATCATTTAAAAACATTGGGAACTTTTGCTGAGAATTCGAAAAAAAAGAAAGAAAAAGGTACAGATGATTTTTGGAAAAAGAATAGAAAGGAAAAGGTTGTTGATTCCAAGGTTGACAAAATGAAACTAAATATATTTACCTGCACTTTTTAGAATCTCAATTAACCAGTAAGGCAGTAAGTATATTTTGTAAAATATTTTCCTCAAATTTTACCTGCACTTTTCATATAGCCTTGATGGTAAAAATTTCAAGTTAGTAACTCATAAATCAGGAGTATTTGGGGTCGCCCGGAGGAGTTCATGAAACTGTTTGATTTTCACTTGTGACTTTGTATGTCATAACAATCTATACTTGTAAAGTAATTACTTGATTTTCACACATAAGATTAGCTCGACATACTCTAACTGATTTGCTCTTATGATTTACGAATTATTGGGTTCTGCTGAATTTACTACAGTTTAATCATAAGGAAATTGACTTAAATTCCATGACTTGCAGGTTAGGATTCATCATTGATTTTCTCTCGAAGGCGACTCTACTAGGGTTCATGGCTGGTGCAGCGGTCATTGTCTCTTTGCAACAACTGAAAGGATTGCTAGGGATATCTCACTTCACAAACCAGATGCAAATAGTTCCTGTTTTGTCTTCTGTTTTCACTCACAAAGATGAGGTTAGAAGTTTCCTCCAACATTGTGCTCTTTTGAGATAATATTGAAGGCATAAAATTGTCATTGTAACTCTGCAACATCTGTTTGCAGTGGTCTTGGCAAACCATTGTTATGGGTGTTAGTTTTCTCATCTTCTTGCTGGCTACGAGGCAAATCGTAAGTTTTTGGTTTATGTGGATGGGAAAGTTTCTGCTTCATGTTCATCTCCTTATTGATCATTTTCTAAATAATGACAGAGTACTAGGAAACCGAAACTTTTCTGGATTTCAGCAGCAGCTCCGTTAATATCTGTTATTCTCTCAACTATCATAGTTTTCCTACTTAAATCCAAGACTATTCAGACTGTGAGTAACATGCATCATTTCTAGTTTCATCCCTTAAATTTAGACGGAAAAGACTAAAGATTCTTTTGTTGTAGATTGGACACCTACCAAAGGGGATAAATCCACCATCATTGAACATGTTGCATTTTAGTGGCCCTCATCTCGCTCTTGCTATCAAAACTGGCATTATAACTGGAGTCTTATCGCTCACAGTAAGTGAATATTAACTACTACTACCAGCATTTTATTCCTCAAAGAAAGAAAAGGAGGAGATTTGTGATCGACATAGCCCTGCAGGAAGGGATAGCGGTGGGAAGGACATTTGCTGCTATGCAAAATTACCAAGTTGACGGTAACAAAGAAATGATAGCTATCGGACTTATGAACATGGCTGGATCTTGTGCTTCCTGCTTTGTCACTACAGGTACAACCCAAGAAACACGCTTATTCTTAGTTGTAAATAAAGCTTGCTAAGTTTCCTCTTACTCTTATTCCAACTAAAATTTAATTTTGCAGGATCATTTTCTCGATCTGCTGTAAATTACAATGCTGGAGCAAAAACTGTCGTTTCAAATATAATAATGGCGGCAACTGTGCTTATCACCCTGCTGTTTCTCATGCCGCTGTTCCATTACACCCCTAACCTCATCTTGGCAGCAATTATCATAACAGCAGTGATTGGCCTAATTGATTATCAGGCTGCATTCCGTTTATGGAAAGTTGACAAACTAGATTTTGTGGCTTGCTTGTCTTCCTTTTTTGGTGTCCTTTTCATCTCAGTGCCTCTTGGCCTAGCAATAGCAGTAAGCTTCTCCTCATAAATCTGACATACTCTCGGATGCCTTGAAATTTCTACTTCCCATGTTTAATAATATATTCTAATTTTGTTCATGGAAAAAATTTCAGGTTGGTGTTTCAGTTTTCAAGATCCTATTGCATGTTACAAGGCCAAATACTAATGTTTTGGGCCACATTCCTGGTACTCAATCATTTCAAAGCCTAAGCAGATATAGCGCAGCTGTTAGAATTCCTTCTTTCCTTATCATAGCTGTTGAGGCTCCTTTCTACTTTGCGAATTCTACCTACCTACAAGAAAGGTAAGTCTAACTTTCAACAATAATAAGTGAAGTAGTAAAGTTGTTAAATTTGTGTTACATCAGAGTTGTATCAAGCAATTGTAATTACAGGACATTGAGATGGATTCGGGAAGAGGAAGAGAGGATAGAAGGCAAAAACGAAACAGCAATCAAATGTGTAGTTATTGACATGACAGGTTGGTTGAAAAAGAGAACACATCTTCTCATGTTTTCTTTCACTAGTAATCTACACGTCTAGTAACGAAATTATGGGGTTATCCTTCTGCAGCTGTGACAGCTATAGACAGTAGTGGCATTGATACAATATGTGAACTCAGAAGGATACTTGAGAAAAGATCACTTAAGGTAAACATTCTGTCAATTATATTTGCAGAATCGCGTTATCCTTTCTTTGCTTGCTCGTTTATGCTTTGATGTATACTGCTTCAGCTCGTGCTGGCAAATCCGGTTGGAAACGTTATGGAAAAGCTGCATAACTCGCATGCTCTCGAGGCCTTTGGATTAGATGGATTATATCTAACAGTTTCTGAAGCTGTGGCGGATATTTCATCTTCTTGGAAGGCTGAAGCCTGAATTACTAATACTATACATAAGATTTGGTCGGAGACAAGCAGAATTAATACTCTGAAGTTTTGGTGTAACTTACTTTATTGGGCTAAGCTCTTCTAAGAAGAGATTTTGATGTATAATATTTATCTTGATCTAGAATGGAGAGAAATCATTTGCTTGAATCAAAGTTGGATTATCGTTGTTTGTACAGTATCTAGAAAGAAATGAAATTTTATTTTTCCTCTCTTCTTCTATTTCCTATGTTTTCTCTCTTTCGGTAACAAGAAGAAACTAAGAACTACAATCAGCAGAGTGTTCTTTTCGTACCTCGACCTCTTTGCTTCTTTAAAGTAACACTACGATACAATATAATACGTAGCAATCATCCAAACAAAACCCTTAGTTTTCCTTTCTTTCTTTTTTTATCTTCATAAATAAGGAAAAATAAAATGAATCCATCTTCGGTGTTCTTCTCAAACTTGGAATTAATTTGTTGTTGAGGTGCTTTGTTTAGTGCAAAGAACAATTTATTACTATACCTTCCATTGAAGAACTATGGAAGAAATATATAGTTAGGTCATAGTATTTTTAAACGCTATGTTTTATTTCTTATGCCTCGCAATATTACGTCGATATTACGTCCCGTAGTATTAAATTACGACCATGTTGCACCCTGTAATATTGTATATTGAATTTGTCATAAGGTAATTGACATTAGCCCAAGGAAAAAGATTATTTGGAGATTATAAGGATTATGTTATTTTAAACAAATGATGAGTAAATTCATGAAGGTGAGAGGGGAAGCAAGTCAAAGAAAATGAATTTTTCGTCCAACCTTGGCACATTGGGATAAAATACGGGTCGAGCGTTAATACTCGATATTTATGGACTGGTGCCATTACAAGGTACTACGACCAAACTAGTAAGGTGTACAAGGTATGTTAAAAGAGAGTAGTATTTAAAGTAAATTGAGTTAATTCTTAATTGTGTGAGTATTTGATTAATTATTGGATAGTGCGAGATTATCAAATTAACTATGGGATTAGTGGTTAATTAAGGGTGGTTTTGGATAAGGCTTGGACCGCAAAAACGTGGCAGCCAAGAACCTTATCTAAACATGACTCTTAGGTTCATATAATGAGGTGTTACACTTAGAGAATTATTTTGCTAAATCATCAAAAGGTGGGGCCTAATCTCTTTGGTAAAGACACCAACCTAAAACATTAAAGGTTATGCTTATGTTTTTGTACAGTAATGTATTCTTTGATGAAAATTATGTATTCTTAGAGGCTTGTAGACATATGTTATGTACATAAAAGGTTGTATGGCCTTGTCGGCCCATGTTCAGTACACGAGTGACTATTTTGGTCTTATAGGCCCGTACTTCATATGTATAAGTTTGTATTCCCTCGTGCTTTATCCATTTACCTATGATAGAATGATATGAAAGATACGTTACGTTGGTACTTGGTTGAGTAAGGTATCGGGTGCCCGTCGCGACCATCAGTTTGGGTCGTGACAAAAGTGGTATCAGAGCAGTTCTGTCCTAGGGAGTCTACAAGCCGTGTCTAGTAGAGTCTTGTTTATGGGTGTGTTGTGCACTATACTTATAAGCGGGAGGCTACAGGGCATTTAGGACTGTCACTCTTTCTTTTTACTCTAGATCGTGTGGTAGAGCTCACTTATAAGAATTCAAACTCCTAACTTCTATTCGTAACAAGACGATACCTACATCCAGAAAGATAGGTCGTAATAGATTGAATGTGACTATGGAAGAGTTGAGTCAGAAGAACTCGATTTTCATGATGCTTACGATAAGTAAATGTAAGGTCTTCAGTAGATCATGTGCGTACTAAGACGTATAAGCCTCTTGATAAGGAGCTTTAAGGCAAAAATATCTATCCACCTTTATGGTGAAAGACAATGAGAGATTCAAAAGATAAATACAAGTTTCAAGAAGCAATATGAAGAAGGGTACGAGGTCCCCAGTTAATGAAGGTTAACAGTATTTACGACTCATACAGAGGAATGTACACCTTTTGAGTTACCTTCAAC
Source organism: Nicotiana paniculata (assembly GCA_005239505.1). NCBI lineage: Eukaryota > Viridiplantae > Streptophyta > Magnoliopsida > Solanales > Solanaceae > Nicotiana > Nicotiana paniculata. The sequence goes on from ML327504.1 coordinate 16,924, forward strand.
AGTAACTAAGGTGTTTATAATTGGCCACACCGATCTAAGTTATTCCCTATGGGAGCTAACAAATATGGTTTAAGAAAAGGACGAAATATCATGATACGACTGGGGTTAGAGTGACCCAAAATGGTTGATGGATTGTTTGTATTAGTAGACGTTTTCGAAGGACATTGCAAAAGTGCTAATAAATCTCTTTGTGAGACATCCAGATGGTGCGCTCTAAAATAGTACTGCTAGATATGAGAACTACAAAGATAAGCACTGGAAGCCTTGAAGGGATAAATATTGCCTAAGTGTAACTCTCGTCCCTAGTAGAGAAAGAATGTTAGGCAACCCGAAGAACCAGTAGTTGGAGCAAGAGGAGCCAAAAAAAAAATAAAAAAATAATTATATCTTGTTCGATTTTACAGAATAAAGTGATAGACATAGATATTAGCGGGGAATAAGAAAAGAATGAAGCATTACAAGTAAAATGTGATATATGGATGATAACGGTAGACCCAAAAGATGACAGTATTACAGAGTCTATAGTCAAGTGAAAGAAAATAATAAAGGTGACAGGACTTGAGGCAACAAAAGTGTATAGGTCATAAAGTCATATCCTCATCTTGATAAATAAGTTTGTGACTCTAACGTGATTATCAATAGGAAAGGCTAGACCCCAGAATAATAGAGGTCAGCATGGGCTGGTGAACAAGATAAAGTAAACATGAATTAGGGATTTAGTGATTTGATAATGGTCGACATCATGAGAATTTCAGATTTCGTGCCGGCAATAATAGAATGGACAATAGAATAAGATTCATGAGAAATTGTCATTCAGGAAGACGCTTCCCTAAATTAAGCAATGTGAGCAAAATTAGGCTTAAAAGACTGTATGTGCCATTTATAGTAATTGTCACCTCGCGATTAAGGAATTTTGTTATCCTTAGTACAGAAGGATTACCGCAAGGAGAGTAAGGGTCATCAATGATGTGAAAGGACGCCAAAAATGAAGAGGTAGAACATCTTTAGGCAGATTGTCGTAGCTCCAACTCTTAGTATTCCCCTAAAGGGGGGAATATAGAATGACGTGACATTACGTCAGAATTAAGTGGTTCTAGTAACTACGAAATGGTAAAGGAAGAATGTTATAAAAATGAGAAAGCAATGATATTGCACTCATCCGAATCCTACAGATATGCTACGATTCCAGAACAGTATGCAAGCACGTCGTCAAGGAAAGGAAGTAAGGGTTCCTGCCCAAGGAAATAACCCAAGAAAGATTACGCAGAATATTGATATGATAGTGAGCCAACGAGTGGTTAATAGTTGATTCAGGAAGAGCCTAGTTATGTCCAGACAAGAGGTTACTTACAAAGCAACAGATCGTGCAATATAAACATAGGGAACCCCAACATGGGGAATTCATCCTTGCAGTTATGACATCGTGACCCTTGAGAAATACTAAGATAAAAGTTGGGATAGTTAAAGGTACCGTATAATTTTTATGGGAATAAAAGAGAGTGCCACTGGGAAGACAATCAAAATATCAAGTTTAGAAGCAACCTTACAAGCACAAGGGCATGGAGGTAAGTAACTACAGATAAGTATAGGCAAGGAAGGACATCAGGAGGTCCGTTGAGTATACAATGTAATAAGCTCACAGCTTTACAAGAGTCAGAGGATCCTCCTTATGTACTACAATGAAAGACTAGCTAAGGAAAACAAGGAAGAAGGCTTCAATCTAAACTCAGTGACCTAAAAAGGAAATGGTCTTATAACAACAGTCTTAAAACAATGTTGACTCCATAAGAAAGTGGCGCCTACCGTGGCTAATGAACGGGGAGAAAAATACAGAGGTAATATTCGAGACCATATGAGTTGCAAAAAAAATTTCGGCATACATGGGAACTAGGATAAGTTAAGTATACACCCAACAAGGGGCAGAAAGACCAAGAAAAGTAATTGCATATGTTTAAAGGAAGCTGAGATGGAATGAAATAAATTATTCGATCAGTATTCCAGAGTTAGTATATTATGGATACACTCAAGATTTTGGAATATTATCCATGCAACATATATATTGACAATCATACAGCCATAGAAGACTCCGATATAAGTTAAAATAATGAATTGATCCCAGTGCATAGACAAAGGATTGAGTTGTTAGAAGATTGTATAATGGATATTCCATAACGCCCATGAAAGGCTAAGGTAATAACTAGTACCATGAGCCACAGATCGGAAGATAGCTTAAGCCTACATAAAGGCTGATCAAAAGGAAGAGAAAACTAAATAATTACTAAATATCAAAGGTGCAAGAGAAATAATACAACAACCATAATCTATAATGGCTCTACAAGAAAGCTAGTTAGAAGAAGTACCAGCTGTATAAGAAGTCAGTATAAAGCTCTCACCGGGTTGTGTATACACCAGAGGTGCAAGTATTTGAATATTAATTACACCTATGTGGAAAGGAGGTCATGAAAGGGATAGAAGATGTGATGTGAAATTTTAAGGTAAGAAAGGTAAAAGTGAACAACGTACGAGATACTCAGATGCAGAAGGTTGGGAATAGACCATACTTTGGATAGAAGGCTAGAAGTACAGGGATTCAGTCCGACAATGGCATATCTTCCAGCCTATGGTTTCTAGGTACCAAGAGATCTAGACAAGAAAGTAAAGACGAGTTAGAGACGATGTGATGTCTCGCTTGATGCTCTAGTATAACATAAGAGAATCTATGGTGCAAGCAAGTTGAACGAAGGTTGCGAATAGTATAAATAAATACGTAGAGATCGCAAGCTAAGGTATAATAAAATGATGAGGTTTTATGATAGGAGTAAGGATGAGAAAGAGCCAGTAAAAAGGTGACGAGAATGGATAAGTTATCGAGATTAAGCCCATGAAAACAAGAGGGCTAATGGTTTCTCTAAGTTATAGAAAGTTACGTATAGCCTGAACGAACTTAAAGGAATCTAAGACTACTAACATCTAGAGTGGAATGAGGGTGTGATTGTGATAGATAAAGGATGACGTTTGAGCCTTCGATTGAGTAATGACTTGAAGAGGAGTTCATGAATTGTACATGATTAAATTACCCATGAAAGGTGAGTCATATTGGGATGCTATAAAATACGGTTATGGAAGTATAGTATCGCCCCTAGGTGGATCAATCTAATTACTCCAGATGTCCCTGATGAGACGTAAGCCCTAGTGGCAATATATTACGTAAGAAATTTCAAAGTTATCAAGGGATGATTGTAAATCAACATTGAGGTGAATCAATAATGGATAGGTAAAATTTGCAAAGTACGAGATGAGATTGGGCCATCAGTCTTAAGACGTACAGTAATGAAGAAGCGTTAAAGGATTTAGCTTTATGCATATAGGATAAGCAACAATAGTAACCTAGAGTTCGGTAGCAGACCTCAGTAACGATAAATCAAAGTAAGAATTTTGGTATAGTATGACCTACTTAGATATAATAAAGCTAATGACGCTAAAGGGACAAATTGACATAATCTTGTATATGTTCACAAAGTGAAGCCTAGAGATTGGCTAAAAGCTGGAAGAGAAGAGAAGATTCAGGCGCACATACAAAGTTAGAGTCGTAAAGGCTGCATGATAGAAAATAGCAACAATTACGATATTAGAAGGATTCCGACTACAAGTCGTGGTGTGAGAAAGAGGCTTAAAGGGGGGATTACCCTGGCCTTTGGGATTCATTCACAGAACAGTCGCCTAGATGACAAGACGAGGACTAAAGTATTCACAAGACCTATGATCTATGAGAATGATAAGAGAATTAGTCAACATTCGAGGACGAATGTTCCAAAGGGGGGAATGATGTTACGCCCCGCAATATTACATCGATATTACGTCTCGTAGTATTAAATTTTAATGATGTTGCACCCTGTAATATTGTACATTGAATTCATCATAAGGTAATTGACATTAGTCCAAGGAAAGAGATTATTTGGAAATTTTAAGAATTATGCTATTTTAAACAAATGATGAGTAAATTCATGAAGGTGAGAGGGGAAGCAAGTCAAAGAAAACGAATTATTCGTCCAAGTTTGGCATATTGGGATAAAATACGGGCCGAGCATTAATACTCAATATTTATGGACTGATGTCATACAAGGTACTACATGACCATGCTGGTAAGGTGTACACGGTATGTTAAAAGAGAGTAGTATTTTAAGTATGTTGAGATAATTCTTAAATGTGTGGGTAATTGATTAATTATTGGATAGTGGAAGATTATCAAATTAATCATGGGATTAATAGTTAATTAAGGGTGTGGATAAGGCTTGAACCACAAAAATATGGCAGCCAAGGACCTTATCTAAACATGACTCTTAGGTTCATATAATGAGGTGTTAAACTTAGAGAATTATTTTGCTAAGTCATCAAAAAGTGGGGCCCAATCTCTTTGGTAAAGACACCAACCTAAGACATTAATAAAGGTTATGCTTATGTCTCTGAAAAGTAATGTATTCTTTGATAGAAGGAATTCACATGAATTGATAATGAAGATTTCAACCAAAATAATTCCTTATCATTCAAAGTTCCCTTCAAAACGTGATATTTTATCAGCATCTTCAACGATTCATAAAAATAGGAATGAGATGTTACTGTTCCAGCAAGGAATTCATGTGAAGTTATACGACATAATAGTATCAGAATTTGCAATATTAAGGGAGCCCGGTATAATCTTTCTCAAGAATATCATACGAATTTTTTTCTTACTACGGTCCGACGTTATGTATTGTTGCAATTGACGTGTGTTAGAGAAATTATCAAGAGAATCGGTTCAGGTATGTTAAGGCTATCCCTTCTTTCCTTTTGACATGATCCATACACTAAAAACGAAACGTGCAAATGCACAATTTCCATACATGACTCTATTCATAGAAATATTAGAGATGCTTATGTTCTTGATTCTCCATGTGTCATATTATTTTATGATTTTTTCATGGGTCTCAGAAAAATACATAAGTTGAAAAAGTTTACTTCATGATATTAATCAAATGCATAATGGTCTTATGACACTCCAAGAGATTTTATTGACGTACTTTTCATGCATTGCATTCATGTACATTGACCAATGACCAGATGACGCTATATACGCGTATATATATATATATATATATATATATATATATATATATACATACATACATATATATATGGGATATGGGAGGAGGTTATGGCGTTATATACGCACCACCACCTGATCAGCTGGTATACGTTGATGATTTGCCCACAGTGGTCGAGGTGATATAATGGGATGCCCTCAGAGGCTTGATGATGTTATGAACGCATATACCCATGCATGGTATGACATTTATACTCATATGCACGACATTATAATATTAAATGATTCACAGAGTTATTCAGATATACATGTTGAGTCTTTTACTCCATGTTTTCTCTCATGTCTACTAGTTACTGATTTTCATTCCTTACATACTCGGTACATTATTTGTACTAACGTCCATTTTGCCTGGGGACGCTGCGTTTCATGCCTGCAGGTCCTGATAGACAGGTCGAGAGCCCTCCAAGTAGGCTATCAGCTTAGCGGAAGATGTTGATGTGCTCCATTTGTTTCGGAGTTGCTTGATTGGTTAATATAATTTAGACGTGTATTGTTTGGTATGGCGGGACTTTGTCCCGACCTTTATGAAAATTATGTATTCTTAGAGGCTTGTAGACAAATGTCATGTACGTAAAAGGTTGTATGGCCTTGTCGGCCCATGTTCAGTACACGACTGATTATTTTGGTCTTATAGGCCCATATTTCATATGTATAAGTTTGTATTCCCTCATGCTTTATCCATTTACCTATGATAGAATGATATGAAAGATATGTTATGTTGGTACTCGATTGAGTAAGGTACCGGGTGCCTGTTACGGTCATCAATTTTGGTCGTGACATTATTGCTTCCAATTGGCGAGTTCAGAGTTGAATGAAACTATCCGAAAAACTTAACAGGTCAACTAAATTGATTAAGAGAAAGTAAACATTCAATTTTACACTTTGATGTAACGTATTGTATCAATCTAATTATTCAATTATCATTTAGTATAGGTTTAATAGGAAAATAAACACCACATACTTGTACGGAAATCTATTTTAGCCCTCTAACTTTATGAGTTCTCATCTAGACACATGAATATATTCAAGATTACTATTTAAACACCTCCTATCTTACGCAAATAACACATTAAATCCACGTCAAATAGATTTCTGCCACGCTATCATCGTCTTCATCAACAAAAAGAAGCCTTCTTCTCCATCTTTTTGATCCATTATTGACTTCAATGTCACCACCCCAAAGGTAAACTCTTAACATTTTATTTCTATCTATACCACCTTTCCCACCCAAAAAATATATCTAGGCAAAGAAGTGAATTTTTATCTAAGGTGGATCAACATTAGTGGAGAGGGTCACAATTGGGCTATTTAGCTAACAATGGACATAACTATTCTATTTCCAATAGTTCACGAGCAAAATTGGCTCTTTTCCCTTTTTTTCCTTGACAAGCAATTCTTATTTCTTCTTATTGGACCACAATAATCTGTAGTTGCCTTTTCTTACTTATTGTAAACGTTAACTCAGGGTTTTTTTCGAGGACATCAAGTGTAATTTTCATGGTAAATCCACTCTAATTATTTATTGAATTGAAATTTATGGAAGGGAAAACCAAAACAAATGAAGAATAAAGCGTTCAGACATATACACTATATATTTGCAAATCCATATTTATCTTATAAATTTTATCTTATTGCAACTTCAACAGATTTATTTCCAGTTAAATAGAGAGATTTCAGTCTTTAAAAAATGTCGATTATGTTGGAGGATCGATGAACACGAAGGAAAATGAGGGATAGTAATGAGTGAATTTAACACCTATTATGTGATAAGTCACATTAATGCAATTAAGTTACTATAAGTTTGAGTTTAGTTTCACTTCAACCAAACACAGTCTTGGCTTCTCCTCTTCTTCTTCTTCTTCTTCTTCTTCTTCTTCTTCAGCTGCTGCTTCTTCTTCTTCTTCTTCTTTTCTTCTTCTTCTTCTTCTTCTTCTTCAGCTGCTGCTTCTTCAGCTGCTGCTTCTTCTTCTTCTTCTTCAGCTGCTGCTTCTTCTTCTTCTTCTTCTTCAGCTGCTGCTTCTTCTTCTTCTTCTTCTTCAGCTGCTTCTTCTTCTTCTTCTTCTTCAGCTGCTTCTTCTTCTTCTTCTTCTTCAGCTGCTTAATCTCCAGTAGTAAAATTGAGCAGGATTTGACAGAGCTGCTTTCTTTAAATCAGGATCAGCATACTTCCTCTCATTCTTCTTCTATTCCTATTAAAAGTAGACCAAAGGGTGGCCTCATCACTATGCTTTTTATTATATGTACAATTTTTTTTTACTTCTTTGTTTCTGAGTAAACATATTATTAATTTTCTTTTTTTGGTTTCTTTGTTTTATGTTTGATTACAACAAATGAGGCATCGGAGGCTATGGGCTTTTACCCAATATGACATTCTATTTGATGAAATATTATAGGAAGGAGGTTACTACTGCTCAAAATTTACTGTTTTTCTGATCAACATCTACAAATTTCTTGCCTTTAGTTGGTGCTTTTGTTGCTGATTCATATCTGGGTCGTTTCCTCGCCATTGGCCTTGGTTCCATCTCCAGTTTCCTGGTAATTTACATTTTGTGGACTTATATTATAAGTTCAATCTTTAAGGAGTACTATTTTATAAATCTCCGATAGTAAATCTGAATGATTGGCAGATTGCATGGCCTTCTCCTGAAAGGGCAAAGTGTTCCAATAATGTCTAGGGGTATGTTGTTGATTAAGGCCATAACCACTTGAAAAAAATAGTTTTTCTTCAAAAACACTTTTTTAAAAAGCACATTTGAGAAAAATATATTTAGAAGTTATTTTTAAAGCTTGGTCAAACACTAATTGCTGCTCAAAAGTATTTTTCAAATTTATTAGTCAAACACAGAGAAAAACACTTTTGAGAAAAAATACTTCTCAAATTAAGCTGATTTTTGCAGCTTGGCCAAACGGGCTATATATTAGGTTGCGTTTGCCTCTGCTTATACTTGCATTCTGTGTTGCAGGGGACAACTATGTTGTGGTTAACATCAATGATTCCGAAAGCAAGGCCACCGCCTTGCGATCAATTAGGGCAGGCTTGTAAATCTGCCACATCAACGCAATTCATGGTCTTGGTTTTTTCATTTCTGCTCATGTCAATTGGTGCTAGTGGTATAACACCATGTTCTTTAGCCTTTCGTGCTAACCAGTTTGACAGGCGAGATAATCCCAACAACCAAATGGTGCTAGAGAGCTTCTTTGCCTGGTATTATGCTTCATCCATCGTCTTTGTTCTTATTTCATTGACGGGTATCATTTACCTTCAAGATAACATGGGCTGGAAAATTAGTTTTGGAGTTCCTGCAATTTTCATGTTCTTATCTGCCCTATTTTTCTTCCTTGCTTCTCCTTTTTATATCAAGCAAAAGGTTCGCTCAAACTTGTTTGGCAGCTTTATTCAAGTAATTGTGGTTGCCTAAAAGAATAGGAAACTCCCATACCCTATTCAGAATTTTGATTACCATCACAAGAATGGTTTAGAACTTCAAGTTCCAATGGAGAATTTGAGATTCTTGAACAAATCTTGTATCATTAAGACCCCTGAAGATGTTAAGCCAAATGGAGTTGCAGTCAATCCATGGAACCTTTGCACAGTAGAGCAAGTTGAGGAGCTAAAAGCCCTCATTAGAATCATGCCATTATGTTCGACGGGGATCGTGATATCAATAAACTTAAGCCAAGCGTCATTCCCTTTGCTACAAGCTCAGTCCATGGATAGACATCTAACGAAAAATTTTCAAATTCCAGCTGGCTCATTTGGTATGTTTTTTATGATACCATTAACACTTTGGGTTTTTCTCTATGACCGCGTGATCCTTCCTTTGGCGTCGATGATCAGGGGAAAACCAGTTCGACTACAGTTAGGACTTTAAAGATATTGGGCTCTAAAGACAAGGAGCGTGAATTGGAAAATGCTGGGAAATAAAATGTAGGGAAATGAAAATTTGAATCAAGTGAGCTTTGTCATTAATTTTGTACCACATTGGTGAAAGACAACTACACTTGTGTGTATGAATATAGAATCACTTCTTAGAGCTCTTAAAAGGAGTTGAAGAGAATGAACCCTCGCGCCGTCGTTGTTGCTCGACTTTGGATTTGGATTTGGATTTGGTTAATTATCGATTGATAAGATTATTTTTGGACAAAATTTATTTAATTAATTATTTAAGAATTAATTAAGTGCTAGTCAGTTCATTAACGAAATTAACTGAAACGTATAATCCAAACGCTGCCTTTCCCTTCTGAATAGACACCTCTTCCTGAACAGACATCACACTGCCTATAAATTTCGAGGCACGGCTTCCTTTTCACTAACTGAAAATCCAAAATTTCCTTCTGAAAAATACTGCATTTTATTTGCAGTCTCTCTCTCAAAATCGTAAGTGTGATTTTGCTCCGTTCTTTGAGTTCGTTGGTATCCTGCAATTAGTATTGCCACTATTGCAGGAAGGTTTATTCCGTTTCATCCTGGGAGGATTTAATCCATTACCTTGGCAACTTGTGAGAGGGTTAAAATTCCTTAAGGACGCATAGGGAAATTGTGGACTCGGAATATTTCATATCATCTACTGATTTTCTGTTTCTTCTAACAGTTTGTTTTAACACAGTTTCGACAACAACTCCAACCTATAGTCAGAATGGGAATTGGCATATTCATCTCTTGCATGTCCATGTTAGTCTCTGGTATTGTGGAACATGTTCAACGAAGAAGAGCAATCGATCAAGGGCTCTTCAACAAACCTGAAGGGTTGGTGACAATGTAAGCAATGTGGCTCATACCACAAAATAGTTTAAATGGGATAGCAGAGGCATTCAGTGGAATCGGCCAAACAGAATTCTATTATTCTGAGCTCCCGAGGAGTATGTCAAGTCTCGCGTCTGTACTCTTAGGACTAGGAATGGTAGTGGCTAATCTGTTAGCAAGTGTGATCTTGAGTGATGTGGATAAGTATACTAAAGGAGATGAGAAAGAGAGTTGGGTTTCAAGCAATATCAACAAGGGTCACTATGAAATATTACTACTGGCTTCTTGCTATTATGACATCTTTTAATTTGCTTTATTTTATGGTTTGTAGCTGGGCATATGGACCTTGTGCTGACATTGACATCACTAAGAGAATGTTAGAGGTTAGTGATGATGATGATCTTCCACAGGAGAATGTACCTATTTTACAAGGAAAACGGCAGTGAACATATTCAACTTTCATCTTACATAAGCAATGTAACATGTAATAAAATAACTCTGATTCAAAAGTGAAGTTAAATTAAAATTTAATGAATTCAACTTATGTAATATAGAGGTGATAATCCCCTTTCCATTATGTAATAAAAATTTCAAAAAAAGATGTGTATAACACTCATTTTCTCCAACTCAATCATATAATTACCACGTAAGTATTCATTTGCCTATTAAGCCTTTAGTATATTCTTTCCTCTATCATCTTTACCTCCACCATTTTCTTCTTATTGGTGGAGGTAGAAGGGGCGGGGTGAAGGGATTATGGCTAGCACCCCGGTCATCCTTCTATATTCACAGTGTACGGGTACAAACCTGACTAAAAGGATCTCGCCTAAGAAATAACGACTGAGAGTCGATTAGGCTGAGATCGTGCTTAGGAGCAGATGTATTGGCGAGATGAATAGATACAGTCAAGGTCGAACACTCGAATCAATCCAAATGGTTAGTTTAGTGGTAAGATATTTTAAAGGAATATTCCACAGAATATTTTCTGAACTGGTGTACTTTCAGTTAGGTAAGGGAAGTATCCTATATAAGTATCAAGAGAGAGAAGAAAGGGGCACGTAGTATGATAGATTACAAGCACTCTCTAGAAAAGTTGACTCTCAAGTAATTACAAACATGGTCTTTATAAGAGATTCGGTTTGATCTAAAGCTTTTCCTACATCAGATCCGAGAACACTTGTGATATTCCACGTTTGGTTGATTCATATCAATTTCAGAAAGAGAATCATCCACCTCATTGAATATTTTGGTGAATCATTCTCTCTATTTACATTTATTGTTCCATATTGTTCCATCATCATTTCACAATAACGTTATTAACGCCCACTTAGTATTTAATAGCTTTGAATGTGGTTTCATATTTCTGACATTTATTAACCTTAGATCTAGGATTTATTATATTTAACGAGGATTTATCCTATTATCTTATTATTTAATTAGTTTAACAAAAAGACTTGAAACTTTTTGGTCAAACAATTTGGTATCGTTTGTGGGGAATTTTCTAGTTAAAACCTCAGTTCCTTCTAGATCTAAAAAGAATACACACACAAAGCTTTGCAAAACCCCATATTACTTGTTTGCACAAATCTGACATGGCAGGCATAAGAGAGGAAAAGAGGAAGGCGGTATCCAACCTCACCACTAACCTCCTCCACTCCAATAACGGGGGATGAAGACATAATACCAAACGCATCTCCCAGGCGAAACAACTCGCCTCCACCTCTCTGAAGCATCGTAACCTTGTCGCGCCCCCTTTTTTCTCGCACGGGTCAGGTGCGGAGATATCGGCTTTATGACATTTTGGACAACTCCTTAAATGAAGAGGTTTAAGGAAGAGTCGCCACCTAACGATTTTGTGGTGCGTTAGGGCACCTAGAGTAGATAACTCATGAACTAGTTTGCATTATGAGAGATTGGGTAAGAGCTTGAAGTTATTCTAAGGGGAAGGTGTTAGGCACCCCTCAAGATCCACAACTATGGGTCCCAACCAACTAGTTTTGTGAATTTTGAACTATAAGCAAGTAGCAAACAGGGCTCATGTAAGAGGGGACTTTAAACAAGTAAAGAAAATTTTATAAAGTTTTGAAAAGTAATAAAGTAAAACATTTCGAGAAAAATTATCCTAGGTTTGAAGTAATACGGATCACATCAATGCAATACCCTGTATATCACTCCTCAGAGAGGGGCTACACGTGGTATTAGCGCACCAGTCATCATATATGTATTCTACCCTTCCCACCCCGCAAAGGTATTTAAAACGCGTATGTTGTTCACGAAAGCTTATTGCGTGCTATTACCCGTCCCATTCTATAAGTCCTGGAGGGAGTTTAGGACTACTAATCTTACAAGGTGAGTACTAGGCTGACCCCTTAAGTTTTAAGGGATAAACTCTAGGCGACAAGTAGAAAACAGTTAAGACTTGCACATAAAGGATCCACATAGGCAGTTAGGGGCTCATATATCCCTCCACAAATAAGACAATTAAAATAGCACGTCTCAATCACAACAAAGGTCTCAAAGTCAGAACTTAAAGCAGGAAATTTGAGTGTGAAAATAATAGGTTTCAGCGAGTTTTAGCAAAAGGAATTAATGATTTTGAAAACTCAGTAATTTGAAGGCAAAGCAGGATTTTTAAAAAATAAATAGAGTGATTTGCAGAAGGGAATGAATGATTTTGAAAACTCAGTAATTTGAAGGCAAAGCATGATTTTTAAAAAATAAACAGAGTGATTTGCAGAAGGGAGTGACTGATTTTGGAAATCCAGTAGTTCAAAAACAGAGCAGGAATCAATAGTTTTTAATGAATTTTTAGTAAAAGGGAAGTAAGTGAATAATTTTAGAAACCAGTAGTTTGAAAGCAGAGCAGGGATTTAAACAGAATGATCTTGAAGAGAGTGAACTGATTCTAAAATCCAGTAATTCAAAAAACACACGGAGCAGGAGTCTAATAAACTTCAGCAAAGAGGAAGTTAATGCATGATCAGTGATTTGAAAATAGAGTAGGGGTTTTAGGAAAAATAGGGTGAACTTCAGAAAGGAATAAAAACAAGAGTGAAGGCAGCAAAATTTTAAGGATTTCAAAAGAGACTAATTAGTTCTAATATCAGCCAAGTGTAAAACGATTAATTTGGTTTTAGTGCGTATTAGGCCTAAGGTTTGCCTAGGCGGACGTATACACTGCCTATTTGTTTTAAAGGTGAATATGTAGATTTTAGGTTTGATTTTAAAGATGTGCAGGGTAATACATTTGAAGAAACGTTTCAAACTAATAAATCATATTTTAGCGAGATTATTAGATTAGATACATATTAACTAGGTGTTTAACAGAGTATAGTTGAAAACAGACATGCTGAAAGCGGAAAATCCTAAGGAACATGGTATCTAATGCATACATGAATGCCTAAAACATGGTTTCTAAATGTGGTGCTTATGAAGATGCAGGAGCAGTAACATTATGGTAGTTTTATTACTTTATTAGAGTCGTTAACTGTGAGCAGGGCTTGTGAGATGTCATGAATATAGTATATATGCTGAAATAAGAACCTAAGCATGATTTCTAATGCATGTCCTAAACAGGATGTCTATTGCACACATAGGGAAATAAATCTTATAGTCATGATTTCTGCCCATTACTATACTAAACATGCATAACCCCCTCCCACATTCACTATCCATCCCCAATATATGTTTACAAGTTATTACAAGCCAAGAATAACGAATTACATCATTAGAAGAAAACAAGAAGCTACTTGTATAGGGAGCCTTCAATCAGGCCCATTCTTCCAACCTCAATCCTTTCGAGTTTCATAGCCTTTCATGGTCCGGGTGCGGCAAAGATCCCTAAGGCCCTCGTGGGTCCCTGGACAATACCAACACCAGGCATAATTGCCAATTTTAAGCATGTGCGGTATGGAATTACCAGCCTCAGTATGTCAAAGTTCAGAGGGAACTCAAAGGTTCCCTAAGTAATGCTCACACTGAGGGGGTGGAACCTAAGTTTCTAGGAATAGTGTGAAGCGCCAGGAGTGAGTTTAAAAAGAGAAGAAGATTTTGAAAGAGACAGGATTCAGTTTGAAAGATTTTATAAACTGAAGAATTTTTTTGGGAAATAACTTTCGAAAACAAGCAGTGGGATCAAAGGAGTAACAAACCGATCAAAACAAGTTCAGCAATGCATAATATTCACATAAGGACAATGGGAATTGGGGACAAATAAGTCACATAATAGGCAGAAGCAGATGATAATGCATAGATTCAATAAAACCTGACTTAAACATAGTTACAGAAATCAAAGAGAGATCAGGGAATCAGGAGACAACAGGATGACATTAAACGACCCTAGGATAGATGCATCTAGGAATAGACAGAACATATAAGCATTACTGGTTCAATAAGAGCATGTGAGTTTTAAAGAGATAAATCATGGCAAACATTTATAGATAAAATACAGAAATTAATTGAATGTTGAAAACAGAAGCACAACTAGAAGAAAATTAGAAATATGACAAACTGAAGCAATAAGAAACACATTGGTTTGGAACTTGAATCTTAATTAGAACATACTGTCACACCTTCTTTTTCCACTCCCCAGGATTAATGAAGGGTAAATAAGGGAGTTTTTTCACTTTAAGTGACATTATTTGGATTTGGGATTTATTTTTAGTTTTCAGAGTCGCCACCCGGATTTTTGGCGATGCTCCGGGACACCGTTTTATTTTAAAATCCCAAACCGAGGAAATTTTGAATCTGTTTTAATTTTTCTGCGATCAGAAATACGAGGAATTTTGTTAAACCGAGAGAAGGTGTTAGGCATTCCCGACTTCCGTGGTTCTAGCACGGTCGCTTACCTATTAATTTTTGGCCTAAATTATCTGATATTTACATGTTTTAAACCTATTGTTCTTTTAGCCTTTTTCAATTTTTAGCCGCTTTTAATATTTATGGATTTATCTTGAAACAAGTCACGATGGCATGCACTTATTTGTTTTTGGACACATTATAATTGCGCCACATGAAATGCACCCGTAATTACAACGTGTGATTTTTATTATAATTTGAAGTTGAAGACGGGGACATGAGTTGTCGCACCCAAGTGTAGATTACGTGGTCAAGAGTATGGTCATGACGGTTTTATGGTGCCTATTTGAGGCAATGTTCGATCATTCTCTATGTTTTCCATTTTTTGGAAGAGCGTTTTAGTTTTAAGATCGATTAGGACGTTTATGGATTTATCTTAAACAAGTCACGATGGCGTGCACTTGTTGTTTTTGAGCATAAGGCAAACACGTCACATGAAATGCACCCGTATTTGCTATGTACATTTTTTGTTAGGTGTTTAGAGTTGAGGGTCGGGGGAATGAGTTTCCACTCCCGAGTGTAGGTTATGGTAACTTTGGTATAATATTCGATTTTCATCAAATTTCAAGCTGAAGGTATCATTCTAACTAAAAGATTACCTAAATGATATTCACTAGTCTAAAGACAACATGTTTCGGGCTATGGCCATATTTTAGCCCCAGATTGTTTCAACTCTTTTCGCCAATCCTAATTGTAGCTAGTTTACAAAAAGTATAGAAGCTATACAACTACAAAGAGAATCATGCCATCATATAGAGAAAGTCGAAATACTGACTTGCAAATCACTTATTTAAACA
Source organism: Nicotiana paniculata (assembly GCA_005239505.1). Lineage (NCBI taxonomy): Eukaryota > Viridiplantae > Streptophyta > Magnoliopsida > Solanales > Solanaceae > Nicotiana > Nicotiana paniculata. Next base: position 32,462 of record ML327504.1, read on the forward strand.
GTCAAATGAGCACATATAGCTATGGTGCGGTCATTAATCGATTCCTAAGCGACTTAGATTCGTGCTAGTTAATTTTATATATATTGAACTTTGTTTGACGGTTTTTGCACACGTTACAATATTGCAAACTCGGAAAATTCAGAACATATGAGGTGAATGGAAGAGACAGATTTCTATTTACATTTTTTTTCTTAAGAGTTACTGGATATAAGATGTTTATTCAGAAATCTTAGCAGGTGTTTACAAGATTCATGCGAGCGCCTCTGAACCATAAACTTTATACCTATTCATCAAACAGTTCGTTTTGGAGACGAAAGAAAAGATTTTTTCCTTTTGTTATCTTTTGTAAAATTGCAGGAATTTTGTGAAAACAAGTATTTTCAAACCTGGAGTTCTCAAGATGAACTCTTTTCTCATACGTTTATATTGGGGTTTGTACAAAAAGGGGAGGGGTTTTGACCATAACCAGACGATGACAACAAATTACTAAAATGAAAAGCTGACTTAGTTTTATGAAATAGAAAAGATATAAACCGATTGTAATTTTAGTTCAGTCCATTCTTTAAAGCTGATGCAGAAGAAAACTAATTTATTACGTCCTTGTTTTCTACTGTACATTTCCAACACTAAATGTAAAATAACTACAAAAGAATGGTGTAGATTCGTTGTTGCTCCTGTGCGAGCTAACAATCCTCTCCGCGCCTTCAGTTTGTGTTTTCACAGAACCTTGGTCATTTTAGGCACTCTATAAGGGGTGAATCTGACCATTTATAGGTCCAGATCCCTTTCCTTGGTGCCTTCTTACCAGTTTTGACTCTTTATAGAACAACTTAATCATTGAATATTTGTGCATTTATCAAGGGGTGGATCTGACTATTAGAGAGTCAGATCTGTCGACCCTAATGCAGATTGTTTCCTAGTATGAAACTGTGGATATTAACTATACGTCTATGCATATATAATTTGAACAAAACAACAGATGCCAGCAGGAAGAGTTCTAATATAAAAGGCAACACTTGTCATACTCAAAATTCATTATCATACCAACAAATGTCCAAATTATCATATATAAAAAAGAAATAAAAAAAAAACTTCAGTTATCGAGAGCAGCCATACATCAAGCAGATAATAAAGGTTTAAATCCAAGGTTTCATTGAGCAAACGAACTGTTACATACCTTTTAGAGAGAATATGACAAAGAGAACTTGACCAAATAAAGGTCAAGTAAAAATGGTAATCAGCAAAGAGAAAGAAAGTCTCAGCAGCAACACCAAACTGAATCCCCCAGTGACAACCAAAGTTAACCAAGAAAATCTTCTTAGACAGAAAACCAAGTAAGAACTTCTTATGACTCTTCAAATCGAGAAAACCAGGAAGAAATAGACGAAAAGGAAGATGAAGATGAGATGTTGATGAGTTATTCTTCACAGATTTCTCTTTTTTCTATCCCTTTTCTCCTACTGATGTTTGTTGTTTTTAGAGCTTTTACTGTTTTGAGCAGCTGCTGCTTTTTTTCTCTTTTTCTGTCTTTTCAGATGTTTTCAGTAGTAAAGGTCCATTTTTCAGTAGTCAAAAAAGTGTCTTTAATGGTGAAAAGTTTGTGTATATATAGGGGTATTTGGGATAGGATATGCTTAGGATATTCCTCATCTAATAAGCTGAAAATTGTACAGATGCAGCAGTCAACCTTATATTTAGGGACAACTGCCCTCATTCTAGAAAATTCCAACCTTTACACTTACTATCCTATCCCCAAAAAATCTGATTTCCTAGTTCTAGAAGGTTCTTGGGTTGTTACACCTAAGATTCCTTCACCTAGGATTCCTAATATACCCCTTGAAGTCCTTGAAATAACCATTAGGTAACCAGAGTTAACTTGCTTGGGTTATTATTAGCCCTAGTTAATTAATCCTAGTTAGCTCCCTTTAGTTAACTAAGGCTAATATGTATTATCAACTTAATCCTAGTTTAATTGACTTAATTAAGATTAATCGACTTGATTCCTTAAACTTAGGTTAGTTGACTTGTGTTAATTAATTAAACCTAATTAATTATCTTTGACTAGAAATTAGGCTTAGCTAATTATTTGGGAGGTTATTGACCTAGGTTAACCTATTAAACAAGTGGCTTTTATAAGCTACCATTAATTAGGTTAATCGTGAGGTTAGGATTAAACTAAGTTAATCTATGACCATACACTGGTTCTGGATTAAATAATTTCCTAATTAATTAGGCCATTAATTAACTAATCTAAACATAACAATGCTCAAATAAACTACGAAGCAGTTAATCAACAAATGATCATGCCTAAGCAAATCCTAACAGGTTCTTGAACAAAGTCAATCGCAATGAACAAACTAGGGCAAGGAATCATGATCGTCAAAAGAAAACTTATTACTGAACGACAGATTCATCACAGAATTGCACAACAAACAAACATGGAAAAATAATGAAAAGGAAATAGAATCTAAACCTAATGGTAACAAAACAATTAGAGACAGACTATTAAGAAAAGGAGAGAAAAGACTAAACCTAAACAAAAATAGAACTTGGATATGCTTTCATGCTTCAATAGCAAATAGAAATAATAAAAAGCAGAGGAGATACCCGTAAAAGGGGTTTAGCCGGAAAAATGAAGGTTGTCGGACCTTGGCCGGACTCCGGAGGGTTTGAAAATGACTCAAACCCACAAAAATCAATAGCCCTCGTTGAGAGCTATCGATCCGTGAGGTTAGTGTCACGACCCCAAATCCTAACCGACCGTGATGGCGCCTATCATGGAAATAGGCTAGCCGACTGTCACACCTCGTTTTTCCACTACCCTCCGGATTGATGAAGGGTAGTAAGGGAGTTTTTCCCACTTTAAGTGACATTATTCGGATTTAGGATTTATTTTAGTTTTCAGAGTCGCCACCCGGATTTTTACGGTGGTCCAGGACACCGTTTTATTTTAAAATCCCAAACCGAGGAAATTTAGACTCTATTTTAAGTTGTCTGCGCGCCAGAAATCCGAGTAAGGAAACATATTAACCCGGGAGAAGGTGTTAGGCATTCCCGAGTTCCGTGGTTCTAGCACGGTCGCTTAAC
>MDKI01241933.1:0-14104 GCA_005239505.1 Nicotiana paniculata
AAGGGAAAGAGGAGGGTACAAGATAATCCTCCATCTTTTCCACCCTCTTCAGAGATACCGATGACTGCGCCTATGCCTTATCCTCCACTCGATGGCTATTATGAGGTGCCACAACATCACCAACTCTACGTCTTTGTGCAGACACCGGGTCTTTCATCATAGGGCCATAGGACTGTACTTCCGTCATACAGTCCAGTTGCCTCACGACCACATGGATCACATCCATCCATGTCACAGCCACGAGGGTCACAGCCATCAGTATCACAGCCACTTGCTGTCTATCCAGCTATGTCGCAGTCACAGGGATCAGAGCCATCTTCATCAGGGACTCCATCTATTCCAGGCCTTCGCCTGGGAGATAGTAGCTCTACCCCCTACACCTTCTACACATGCGTCTAATGTACGAGTTTCGGACGATGATGCTGATGATGACGAGGAGGTGCATCATGATCGGTATGGCAGGATCATCATAGTCCATGAGGGTGATGGGTAAGAGTAATTTGTTATTTTTATGTTTATTATTTGGTACAGTTTGTACTAAGATATTAATGTGTTCTCCATTTTTGTTAAATTGCAGGTTCATCCTGAGTAATATTACTACGAGGATAATCACCAAAGCCACCAGAAAGCTTTATGATGCACCCTATACGAGTTGGAGTGAATTCCCATTCACGTTGAAGGAGCAAATTTTCAATGAATTTAAGGTATAAATGTTCTTTTAAGCAGTATAATTATTTATATTTATGATATTTCCATATAATATTTAACTTTTGAAATACAGAGCAAGTGCGTATGGGAACACCGCTATAGCGCGGAAGTGGCTGCAAATTTTAACCTCAAAGCTCGGAAGCGGTTGTCGCATAGTTTCTCCAAAGCTAGACAGTTCAACAAGAAGCCTAACTAGTTGCTTCAACATTTATGGGAGGATTTACAAAGGCAATGGCTTACCGCAACCTTCTTACAGAAGAGTGAAAAAGGAAAGAAAGCTCGCGCATCCGAGAAGGGAGGGTCCTTGCACACTGGAGGTGCGATCAGCCAAGGGACAATAAAAAAAGATTGGTACGTAATTGATTAATTTATTTTAATTTTCAAAGTATATCTATTCTGTTTATTAACTAAAATTTTGTGAGTTTCAGGAAAAGAAGTTGGGGCATCCAATGAAGCAAGATGAGTTATTCAAGGAGACTCATATTGTCGAGAAGAAGAAAGAGACAGATCAAGAAAGGTGGGTCGAGGGCCGAGCCTCGACTGTACATGTAAGTTTTCACTTTTCATTAAGTATTTTGATTTACACTTATATCAATTTTGAAATACTAATTCAATGTAATTTTTCTTATAGGATCGCTTCACAATTGAGGTGGAGGAATTCATACGCAGTCAGCCACCTAATGAGTCGGGCGAGGCAATCCAACTTTTGGATGAGGATGCTGAAAGAATATGGATGGAGGCTGCTGGCGGTGCAAAATGGGGGAAGGTATACGGGCTTCCGACTAAGAAGTTCCATCGCTATCACTGTGGAATGCAAGGAATAGGGACTTCCAAGCAACTTCATAGGGAGAGCCTCTCCGTTATGTGGGAGAGTGTGACAAAGCTCACATCTGAGCTAAAAGCTGCCAAGGAAAGAGAAAAGCTTAGAGATGCTCAGTACGTTAGCATGCAAGCTCAGTACCATCGCATGCAAGCTCAGCTCAAAGCTCTCCTATCTTCTGGATCTTTTCTGATTCCCCGGTCTCGCGAGTCATCGCTAGAGGCTCAACTTGAACGTGGGCGTTCCTCCCGTCCTCCCCGTGCTAGTTCCTCCCGTCCTCCCCGTGATCGTTATTCTCGTCCTCCTCAAAATGACCCTTCTCATTACCGTCTTGATAATGAAGCTTCATTAGACGATGATGATAATGATGTTGAATGAAACAATCCTTGATTACTTTTATATACTTTGAACAAGACAATATAAGTTTGGTCCGTTTTCGAATGGGCTTGTAATAAGTGTTAACTTAGTTTTGTTTGTTTAATGTGTTAGTTCTATTGAACTTTATACTTTTTTGATTTTAATATTGATTTTAATGTTGTTGTTGTGTTATTGTTGGTGTTGTTGTGTTGTTGTAGTTAGTATTGTTGTTGTGTTGTTGTAGTTCGTATTGTTGTTGTTGTTGTTGTTGTTGTAATAGGATTTGGTATGCTGACAGGTGGTGTAGCTGCCAAAATGGGTAGTTTCTGCCAAAATAATACCCAGAAAAGCGACCAACTTTGGTCGCTATTCTATATAAAAAAAATTCTTTTCTGGGCAATAGCGACCAAAGTTGGTCGCTAACTAACCCAGATTTCCAGAGTATCGACCAACGTTGGTCGCTATTTTATTAAAAAAATATTTTTTCTGAATATTGGCGACCAAAGTTGGTCGCTTATTTAATAAAAAAAATTAAATTATTGAAATTAGCGACCAATTATGGTTGCTTTTTGTTAAAAAAATTTACAAAATAGCGACCAACTTTGGTCGCTATTTTTCAGATTTTAAAATATTATATTTTCTACAGACCAAAGTTGGTCGCTATATTTTGTATAATAATAAATAAATAAATAACGTAATTTAAAAATAGAGACCAACTTTGGTTGCTAAATTTATATTATTAAAATACTATACCGACCAAAGTTGGTCGCTTTTTTTTATACCGGAATATTTGGTCCTTTTACCTTAGAAACCAAAGTTGGTCGCTAATTAGCGACCAACTTTGGTCCCTAAATTAAAGGGACCAACGAAAAAGCGACCAAGCCATTTTGAATGCCTTTTGGTCGCTTTTGCACTGTTTAGCGACCAACTTTGGTCGCTTTTCGAGATCATTTTTTCCGGATTTTTAGTAGTGTTATGTGTTCGGAATTTTTATCGTCCTAAGTTACTGAGTTCTAAATTAATAATTTATATATATTCAATAAACTTTTAAAGACAAATACATGGTTCGAACAAAAGCTACTGGATTCGGCCGAACCCGCTCTTGATACTCTAGCTCCGCCCCTGGGTGTGAGCACTAGTATGTAGTGGTATATTGCTCGTGTATATCTTGGCCAGTGCAACATGTACTTTTCTATAACATTTGAAGATTTAGGCTTTTATATATTTTATATTGTCAAAGTTGGAGTTCACTTTCACCGCTCCTTAAGATGTGATTTGGTAGCGTCTTGTTCATGAGGCTCTAAGAAAATGCCTTTTAAGCGAGATTGTTATATTCAATATTTTTTTCAATTTTCATTACACCAATCGAGCACGAAATTCTTAGAGTGGATCTTTGCCACTATACTAAAAGCTTTCCTTATGTGAGAATTAAACTTTTTTTACATGTAATTCTGACCTTTGCCACGAAATTGTTTTTATCATATTTGCAACATATAATTTCACGACAAGGTGATTTAATTAGTTCCCTTTTAATACATGTAGATGTAGTTTTGCCCATCTTTGCGATGATACTGGATGTGATGTAACTAGCATCTTACGTTTGTGTGGGTTAAGTGTACTTGTAGCCACTATTAAGTGTGTTGTTCAAAAACTAAGCCACTACTCAATAAGTAAAATAAAAGTCGGATTCACATTTGGCATTTGAATTTGGTTTCCCAATTATTCTCGGAAACTAATATTTGGAAAATAATCTTTGGGAAATGGTATATGAAAGAAAAGAAGAACGATTTGTGGAAAAATTTTCTCTGCCTTGTATTGATAATGTAAATGCCTATATATACAGAATTATCCTATTGTAAAATAACAAAAAAAGAATATTCCTATATACTTGTACTACTCCTATTGTCTATTGTGTAACAAAAAAACTAGAAAATATTCTTTTCCACGTGAGAAGCACGTGAGTTTAGCTTCTTGGAAGCTTCCTTACGTACAGGTGTTTGATATTGATCAGACGGCTGAGAAGAATGGATCATGAGCCTCCATGATCCTTCCACGTGTAAGGCTGAGGCAAAAATGATAAAATACTTGAGGACGTTGACATAGAGAAGTCCGAAGAAGCTAAGTGTTTGTCTGAAAATTTTCTTCTTCTTCCTTCTTCAATGCCACCCCCAGCTTGCTCATGATGTTGGTGTGAGAAACCCAAGATAAGGGTTTGGTAAACAGATCTGCAATTTGGGATTTTGAGGGGACAAACGAAAGAGAGATCAATCCAGCAAGAAATTGTTGTCGAACGAAATGGCAATCCAGCTCTACATGTTTAGTTCGTTCATGGAAGACGGGATTGCGGGCGATATGAATCGCTGCCTGACTGTTAGAGTGCAAAGGTACCAGCAAAGTTGGAGGAGCAGATAAATCAACAAGGAGTCAAACAAGCCAAGTGATCTCAGCAGTCACCCGTCTCATGGATCGATACTCAGATTTAGCGGATGACAAGGAGATGAAGAGATGCTTCTTTGATTTCCACGAGATGGGGGCACCTCCAAGTGTAATAAAAAAACCACTGATGGATCGATGAGAGTCTTTACAAGCAGCCAGTCAGTGTCGCAAAAAGCGACTAGATCAAAAGACAGATCAGAATAGAGGATGATGTCATGGACTGGGTCTGATCGTAGATATCGGAGTACCCTGAGACCAGCAGAAAAATGTGAAAGAGAGGGCCTTTGCATAAATTGACTTAGGCAAAGAACGGGAAAGCAAATATCTGGCCTAGTATTGGTGAGGTAGTTAAGTTTATCCACCAATCGTCGATAAAGAGTGGGATCTGCCATGTGTGATTCTGATTCAGCGTGTAGTTTTGAGTATGGATCAAGAGGAGATGTGATAGCAGACCCTGCCTAATCAAATTCAGCAAGTAGTTGCAAGGTAAATTTACGTTGACTTACTATGTACCCCTGTTGTTCTCTGAGTATTTCCATGCCTGAGAAATAATGAATATGTCCCAAATTTTTGACATTAAACACATAATCCAGAAATTGAGTGATATGTTGTATTTCTGGGACATCATTTCCTGTGATTAGAATATCGTCAATATATACTGCTATGATGGATACCTGCTTGTTTGTGTATTTGTAGAATAAGGAATAGTCATTCAGAGAACTAGAATATCCTTTGTAGCTTAGAGCACCTGCTAAACGAGCATACCATTGCCTTGAGGTCTGTTTTAGCCCATAGAGTGATTTCTTGTCACGACCCAAATTTCCTCCGTTGGGTATCGTGATGGCACCTAGTCTTAGGGACTAGGTAAGCCTAACGGTTACTAAATAACAACAATATTAAAAGAAAAACTAACAGTCTTGATATAGAATCTCAACGGAATGAACAAACTTTCCCAAAACCGGTAGTACAAGTCATAAGCTCTACGAATCTTCTACAACTTCTAAGTACAATTGTTTGGAAGTAGATACAACAGTGTATGAATAATAAATACAAAGAGGGTGACTTCAATGCCTGCGAACGCAGCAGCAGGTTACCTTGAGTCTCCTCGACAATCATCCACACAACTACTACAATATATACCTGGATCTGCACACAAAAATATGCATAAGTGTAGTATGAGCACACCACAGCGGTGCCCAGTAAGTATCAAGATTAACCTTGGTGGAGTAGTGACGAGGACTAGTCAAGACACCGCTGGTCTAATAAATAAATAACATGAATATAGAAATGACCGAACGTTACATCTATCTAAGACTTCTCAGGATAATCCACAACAATGACAATATAAAGCGGAAGGAAATTACAGAAATCAATCACGAAATAGCACAAAAATACACAGAAAGATAGACAGCAAAACAAGCCGAATCGAAAGGAAACACAATACAATAGAGAACACCGATAACTCAACTCCACGTCGATTTGTTCACATCGGGCCTTAGCCATTTAAATCCATAACTGGTAGAATTCTTTAAACAGCAGTTCATATGAAAAACTTTTGCAAATAAAATCATTTTAGTATGGAAGAGTTTACTTTGAAAACATATTATCTCCAAAAGTAGATATACATATAATTAATAGAGAGAATTACGTAAAACATAGTTTCTTTCAAACTACGAAGCTTTCCAAAAAGGCTTTCCCAATAAATGACTTCCAAATATCATTTTAGACAAAACTAGTGCTTTTCAAATATACCTTCGATGAAAAAGTCATTCAAATATAATCATTTCAAAACCGTCGCTTTTTCAATAATACTTTTCAATAAAATTCCTTGATAAGAATCTCCTCAAGATTTATCCACCGGAACTCAGTCCGTCACTCAGAAATTTCCATGCAGTACAGGAGGAATATCAAATCTTGCCAATAAATGCAGTAAATAGCAAACAAGAACGACGAAAATAATAATACATAAATACGGCACAGAATGTCCATTCGTGCTAACATAACATAACATGGCACTGAATGTCCCCTCGTGCTAACATGACATAACATGGCACGGAATGTTCCCTCGTGCTAATATAACATAACACGGCACGAAATGTCCCCTCGTGCTAACAAAACATAACATGGCACGGAATGTCCCCTCGTGCTAACATAACATAACATGGCACGGAATGTCCCCTCGTGCTAACATAACATAACATGGCACGGAATTTCCCCTCGTGCTAAACAACATAAACATGGCACGGAATGTTCCCTCGTGCTAAATAACATAAACATGGCACGGAATGTTCCCTCGTGCTAAATAACATAAATATGGCATGGAATGTTCCCTCGTGCTAAATAACATAAATATGGCACGGAATGTTCCCTCGTGCTAAATATCATGAACATGGCACGATATTATCCTTCGTGCTTTAAACTCTTCCTCACCCAAACACTATCAAGAACAACAGTTTGGCAAGGAAAAATCAACAATATGACCCATAAATCACCACATCCCGGTAAGGGAGTCAACAAGACAAACAATATCATTAACAACATAACCAGTAATAGAAACCACAACATCCCGGCAAGGAAGTCAACAATACAAATGATATCATTCACAGCATAAACAGTAATAGGAACCATCACATCCCGGCAAGGGAGTCAGCTATAACCAATCTCACCTAGACTGTTTACTTCACAGAATAACACTCAGCTTAAAACAAAAGGCCCAATAATAGGCAACATCAAGGAAATACCAACATAAATGTCTAACAATTAGAACCAAGTGGCACTTAAGGGAATAGTCATATAAATCACAATGTAAGACTCACGGGCATGCTTGACTCCAACGAATAAATGTTCCAACTACGGCTAGTCAACTATAAGGCTAGATGACACTAATTATAGTCAATTAGGCAAGCTAGGAAGAAAATATAGCATGATGATAAGAGAAGTAGAATATTCAGTTAAGTCAAGTAAAGTCAAATAGCCAACGAAGAATCCAAAAACAAGTAATTCTAATTTAAACAGGAAGGAATGAAATTAACAACCAAGGATTCAAGTGTAATAATTACAAATCATACATAGGTAATATAAGAATCTACGAATCCTAAAAGGGAAATCTAATTGCAAATAAGTACGAGTACACACTCGTCACCTCGCATACTCGGACTACAATCAACAAGGAAGACTCAATCCTAAGGGGTAGTTCCCCCACACAAGGTTAGGCAAGATACTTACCTCAAAGACGACAACCCGGTACTCAAAAATAGACTTCTCGGGCGGAAAGACCTCCGGACAACTTACAATCAACTAAAACAACTTCAAAATACACATAAAACGTATAAGGAACGATTCCTAATAATAAAGTCTCAATCTTTACAAAATCATAAAAATCGACCCAAAAGTCGAACCCCAGGCCCGCGGCTCGGAACCTGAAATTTTTTACAAATTCCGATTACCCATTCCGATACGAGTTCAGACATACTAAATTTATCCAATTCCGATAACATTTGGTCTTCCAAATCACGATTTTTCATTTTAGAATCTTTCTTTCAAAACCCACAATTCCCTCAACCCAAAACAAAAATTAAATGATTAAAACAAGAACTAATTCATGAAATATAATTAATTCTAGTGGAAGAACACTTACCCATACGATTTGTGTGAAAAACCCTCAAGGAATCGCCCAAAATCGAGTTCTAGAAGTCAAAATATGTATAAAATGGTGAAACCCCGATTTTGGAAAACTTATATTCTGCCCAGATGTTTAATGAATCGCGATCGCGGAACATTGATTGCGATCGCGGAGAAGAAAAGAAAGGCTGCCCAGGCTTAAAGTACTGCGATCGCGGGGGAAGTAATGTGATCGCGAAGAGGAACAATTGCCACTGGCCAAAACGCTCTATGCGATCGCGAAGGCACGTGTGCGATCGCGTATGAGAAGTTACCTGCTGCCCAAATTGCCACACTACGCGATCGCGTAGAAGAGATAACCGGATGCCATGCTGGAACATTATGTGATCGCGATGCTGTAGATGCGATCGCGAAGAAGAAGAAAGTATACCTCTGCGATCGCGGTAGATTCTACGCGAACGCATTGAAGGAAAGTCTGGGCTGCTCAAAGAGACACTATGTGATCGCGACTACTCCTATGCGATCGCATAGAAGGAAACCAGAATGCGGGTTCAACAGTTCAAAATAGGAAAAATGGACCCGAAACCCATCCGAAACACACCCAAGACCTTGGGGCTCAAAACAAAATATACACACAACCTCAAAAACATCCTACAAACTTATTCGAGCAATCAAAACACCAAAATAATATCATAAACATCGAATTAAACCTCAAAATCAATGAAATTTCTCAAAACTTCTTTAAACATCAAATTTTGCATTTTTGACCCGAATCACGTCAAATCAAATCTGTTTATTACCAAACTTAACAAATAACACATATAAGTCATATTGAACCTGTACCAGGCTCCGGAACCAAGATACGAGCCCGATACCACAGGTTTCACATCAAATCTCATTTTCAAAAACCTTTATATTTTTCAGAAAACTATTTTCTTTAAAAATTCATTTCTCGTACTTGGGACCTCGAATTTGATTCCGGGCATACGCTCAAGTCCCATATTTCCTACGGACCCTACGAGACCGTCAAATCACGGGTCCGGGTCCGTTTACCAAAAACATTGACCGAAGTCAATTTTATTAAATTTTCTAATACAAAATCATCATTTTTATCAGCTTTTCACATAAAGACTTTCCGGCTACACACCCAGGGTGTGCACGCAAATCGAGGTAAGATAGAAGGAGGTTTTCACAACCTCAAAACATAGAATTAGCTGGAAAAAATACGGGATGACCCTTTTGGGTCATCACATTTCTTTAATAAGCACACCTGATTAGGATGAGAGGGAGTGAGACAAGCTGAAAATTTCATATATACCTCTTCTTGTAGATCTCCATGCAGAAATGCATTGTTAACATCCAGTTGTGAGACCTCCCATCCATTCTTAACTGCAACAGTTAATAAACATCTGATGGTGGTCATCTTAACCACTGGACTGAAATTCTTAGAGTAGTCAATACCTTCCCTGACGACCAACCTGGAATTCAACCTTTCAATTGACCCATCTGATTTATGCTTGACCTTGTAAACCCATTTACAAGGTAATGCGTTCTTGCCTGGGGGTAAAGAGACAACATCCCAGGTGTGATTGAGTTGAAGAGCTTGAATTTCAGCTTCCTTTGGGGTAGGCTAAAAAATTGTGGAGATAGACTTGAAAATAGCCCGATTGTCAAGATAAAGAGCTCTAAAAGAAAACACATTAGGGTGAGAAACATGATGAAAACAGGAGGAGGTAAGATCAGAGAAAACAATGCTATTACATACATAGTCATTGAGGTAGGTAAGTTTCTGAGAAATCCTCTCAGAGGAGGTGGGGTTATTGGGATTGTAGGTTGTGGACTAGAGAAAACAATAGGAGATGAAGCAGGAAAAGGGGAAATTGAGGATCTGGTAACAGGCACGGGAGTTCCAGTATTATGAGGAGGAATGGAGGTGCTATTCTCAGTAGTATTTGGATAAGGAAGGGCATATGAGGATGAGTGATGATGGATGGTTGAGTTGTGAAATAGGAAATATTGATAAGTGGTTTCAGTAGTGGTAGATGATTGAGGGAAGAAAAGTGAGGTTGAAGTTGGAGGAGCATAAACAAAAGGAAAAAATTCTTCATGGAACTTGACATCTCTTGAGGTAAAAACCTTCTTAGAATGTAATTCTAGAAATTTGTATCCTTTTTTTTTATGTTGTGCATATCCTAGGAAAACACAAGCTTGGGCCTTGGGATCAAACTTGCTTCTATTTTGTGCTAGGATAGAGGCATAGAATAAGCATCCAAAAGACTTGGGTTGTTCATAATGGGGACTCTTCTTAAACAAAATCTCATAAGGTATTTTCCCCTTTAAAACTCTGGAAGGAAACCTATTAATTAGATAGGTAGCAATCAAAACAAACTCTCCCCGGTATTGGAAGGAACCTGTGACTGAAAATACAATCCTCTTGCCACCTCCAAAAGGTGCCTATGCTTTCTTTCAACTACCCCATTATGATGGGGAGTTGCTACACATGAAGTCTCATGTAAAATACCTTGGGATTGAAGAAAATCGAATTGAAAGGATCCCTTTTCTAGTTCCATTGCATTATCAGATATGCTTCTTTTAAATTTTCTAGCAAATTGTCTCTCTACCATAAGTAAGAAAGATTGTAAGACTATAAAAGCATTGCTTTTGGAACTTAAAAGAAAAGTCCAAGTGCCTCTACTAAAATTATCAGCCACAATTAAGAAATATTTATATCCATTGTAAGTGGCACTTCTAAATGGTCCTCATACATCAATATGAACAAGATAAAAAAACTCCATGAGTTCTGATTTGACTCAAGGGAAAAGGTAGTCTAGTTTGTCTGGCTTTTGGACAAATATCACACACATAATTGAAAAAGGAAATTGAATGAAATGAAGATTTTTCATTACTGAAAATAGTAGATGCCCCAATCTAGCATGCCATTGGAGTACATTGGAGGTTTATGTACTGGAATTAGAAACAGAACAAGAAACTTTACTAGGAACTAGAATTGAATCACTTCCTTGTGGAATTGAAAATACATTAGTATTTAAACTAAAACCAGAATCTATCCTAGGTGTACTAGGCTCCAACAGGTACAATCCTCCTTTTAATTCACCAAAAACTTGTCCCTTCCTCATTAAAGTGACCTGCATGATGCATCCAGTATAAGTTAGATTGAGTGAGCAATGAAACTGGACACACAACTTATGAACTGAGAGTAAATTATATTTGAAAGAAGGAACTTAAAGGACCATTTCAAGAATCATATCAGTTCGAATGGAAACATTACCTATGTGTGTGACATATAATTGAAAAGAATTAGGTAGGCTAATATGTACAGGAACAGAAAGTGGATCTAAAGTTAATAAACAACTTGAATCAAAACACATGTGCTTAGAAGCCCCTGAATCAATGATCCAGGTTTTTGTGTTACGCGTCGCCAAACAAGTTCCAGAATATTTAAGTATAGTACCAGCCACTGCATTTGCATTGATTGCAGTTTTTGCTGTTGCTGTATTTCCAAGTTGTGCTTGCTTGATTAGGTTTATCAGCTCAGACACTTGTTCCTTGCTAAAACTGAGTTTGAGGTGTTCCATCATTTCCTTGACTGCTCCCATTGTCATTTTCTTGTCCTTCAACTATAACATTAGCCTTGACCTGTGTTGATCTGGTGAATTAAAAATCATCTGAAAAACCATTTAGCCTGTAACAATCTTCCCTGATATGTCCAGTCCTCATGCAATGTGTACCGGTGATATTGGGATTGAATTTTGCTTTCCTTACCTTAGGTTTCTTCTGTGTGCTATTGACCTTTTGTGAGTTAGTCCATGACTTCTGTTGTGATTGACTGTTGTATCTCTATGGAACCTTACCTTGAACTCTTACCATGAATGAGGAAGCATCAACATTGAACTGTGGTCTTGCATATATCTTCCTTTGGTTCTCATCTTGTAAGAGTAGTGAGTAAGCAAAATCTATTCCAGGCAATGAATTCATCATAAGGATGTTTCCTCTGGCTTAGGAATAGACATCATTTAGTCCCATTAGGAACTGAATGATTCTTTGGTCTTCTAGAAACTTTGTGACTTTTCTTTTTTCCATCACAAACACAGTCACAAGAGCAGATTAGGTGAGAGTTAAGTGAGTCAAGCTCATCCCATAATTTCTTAAGAGTGGTAAAGTAGCCAACAATACTGTTGTTACCTTGAACTAATGTTGATATTTCCTTTTACAGTTGGTACAACTTGGCTCCATTAGTCTACCCAAATCTGTGTTCGAGGCTATTCCATAAGTCTTTTGCAGATTTTGATAGATGACACTATCTCTTTGGATAAAGAGTTCAAAAGCAGGAAGTCGCCATGAAGTTGCATCTGCTCCATTGAGGGTGATCTTTTGCATCAAGCTTTGGCTCCTCACACGCACCATTTATGAAGCCTATCTTGTTCTTGGCTGAAAGAGCTATAAGAATTGATATCCTCCAACCTGCAAAGCCTATACTATCAAAATGTGTGGTAACAAGACTCAAACCAGGAGCATCAGAGCAGTAAATGAAGTAAGGATAATTCACAACCTGTGAAATTATTTGACTGGTGGAACTAGAGACAATAAGAGTGGAAGAACTCGAAGGAGCTTCTTCTTCTGACATGGCTGAATACTAGATTTTGAGAGAAAATAATGGATCGAGCTACTGTTGCTCTGATACCATGAAAGAAAAGAAGAACGAATTGTGAAATTTTTTTCTCTGCCTTGTATTGATAATGTGCCTATATATACAAAATTATCTTATTATAAAATAACAAATAAAGAATATTCCTATACACTTATACTACTCCTATTGTCTACTGTGTAATAGAAAAACTGAAAAAAAATTTCTTTCCCATGTGCTCACGTGAGAAGCACATGAGCTTAACTTCTTGGAAGTTTTCTTATGTACATGTGTTTTATATTGATCAGACGGTTGAGACGAATTGATCATGAGCCTCCATGATCCTTCCACGTGTAAGGCTAAGGCAAAAATGATAAAACACTTGGGGACTTTGACATAGAGAAGTCCGAAGAAGCTAAGTGTTTGTCTGAAAATTTTCTTCTTCTTCCTTCTTCAATGCTTTCTCTTCTCTTCTCTTTTCTGTGTGAGAATGCTTCTCTTCATCAATATATACAGATTGATATTAGAAACATTTGTATCAATTTTTTGAAAACTTCATATAGATTTTTTTCTTCTGTTTCGAAAAATATTTTGATCTTTTTCAAAAACCCAATTTATGTTTTAAATCGAATGATTTTTGAGTGAGAAAAACTTCTCAAAACCCCAAAATCTAGATAGAGTGGATTAAAAGAAATGTAAGTTTGTATTATGGATTTCAAATTAAAATTTCTTTTAATATATATAATATAAACTAAATTATGGTTTTGTAAAAACGAAACTCAAATGTTTAAAAAAAAAGTTAGAGAAACATAGCATTTTTGGACCCTCAGTTATTCATAAATTCAAATTTTAGGTCTTTTATATGACTAAGCATGTTTAAACTTCAATTTAGTGAAATATTTGTTTTCGGTCCATTTATGTAAGGATTTGTTTCATTCGCACTACTTTTACAACTCTTTCAAATGATGTAGTAATAGTACTCCTTACGTTCCAATTTAGGTGAGTTAGTTTGACTCGACATGGAGTTTAACTACAAAAGAAGACTTTTAAAATTTGTGGTCTTAAATGTTTAATGAGTTAAAGCTTTGTGGGACTAAAAGCTTCTCGTTAAGGTAAAATTGATAAAATGAAATGTTTAAAGCTGAGTTATTTTCAAATTTAAAAATGTGTCATTTATTTTGAAATAGATTAAAAATGAAAGCACCACATCTAATTTGAACCGGAGGGAGTATATATTATGCTTGTGAAGATTCACAAATAAAGGAATCAAAAGTGCACATTACAATAAATTGAAAATTAAATTTGCTTGACCAAATATCACAAGGATCAGAAATATAATCTATCATATTTTTGGGTAAAAATTGCGCCCCCATTTAATCTATACCCATTTTTAAAAATGTTTTCAACTTGTACCCACTTTTTAAATAACTTCAGCCCCCTTTCTCCTCCTCATACTCCTCCTTCGTTTTCTTCTTCTTCTTCTTCTTCTTCTTCTTCTTCTTCTTCTTCTTCTTCTT
>MDKI01144029.1:0-25265 GCA_005239505.1 Nicotiana paniculata
CACCAAATAAACTATTCCAAGTGGCGACTCTAATAAAAAATAAAATATTCCCATTTCGAATAACCTCACTTTAAGTGGAAAAACTCCCGTACCCCCTTTGGGGCGTATAAAAAAAAGGAGGTGTGACAAGCAACTAAATACAAAGAAAGGGGAACATGCTGAGGGGAGGAAATATCAAATAATGGAAATAGCGAAGTAAAGAAACCAATTAGATATCAATTTAAACAACAGAAGTAACAGCAGGAAAATTGGACATTATACTAACACGTAGCTAATAAGACACAATACCTATTCCCTCAAGTTAAGGTTAAGCCAAATACTTACCTCGAATTCCACGACCAAAATCAAGCCTCAATTACTGCTTTCCCTTTAGAATTTGCGTACAATTTGATTGTATCTTGACATAATTAGCTTAGCAATATCAATAAATGCTAAATAATTCAACCCAAATGCTTATGAAAGGTGTTCTATCATTCTTCCCAAAAATCAAAAATCGATTCCGGGCCCGCTTGTTCAAAACACGAGGTTCGGACAAAAACCCGATCACCCAGACACCCACAAGCCCGAATATATAATTAGTTTCGGAATCCGACCTCAAATCGAGGTCTAAATCCCCAAATTTGTAAAATCCCTAATTCTCCTAAAATCCTTAATTTCCACACATCAAGAACAAGGTTAAGGCCTATAAATCTAATGGGTGTTAATGGAAAATGAAGAAAACGAGTTTAAGGACAAACCTAGAACTTTGTGGTGAAATCCCCTTTCAAAAATCGCCCCTAAGCTTCCTTGGTTTTGAAAATATGAAGTTATGGCTAAAATCCCGTTTTTCTACTGTTTTAAGTGTTGGGCGACAGTACTAAGTGCGTTCGTGGGAGCACTGACGTGTTCGCGAAGGGCAGCCTTTTAGAGGACTTATGTGATCATAGGATGAGTTGTGCATTCTCGAAGGCTTATCCCTGCCCCGCCTTCGCGTTCGCGTATAAGGGGTCGTGTTCTCATAGCTCTCCTAGGTTCCTGGCCACCCCCCCTATAACGGTGCATTCGCGTTTGACCTGGTGCATTCACGTAGAGAAATTTCCCAATGCTCCGCGTTCGCACCCCAGGTCTATGCGTTCGCATAGAGGAAATCCCAGCCCCAACCCCACTTACTCTTCGCGTTCCCATGCGTTACCAAGCTTTCGCATAGAACAATTTTCCAGACACCAGAAACAGCACACTCACCACATTTTCTAAGTCCAAAAACACTCCGACGCCTTTTTGAAACTCGCCCGAGCCCTCGGGGATCCAAAACAAACATGTACACAACCTTAAAAATATCCTACGGACTTACTCGTGCGATCAAATCGCCAAAATAACATATTAAAGGACGAATTTAGCATAAAAATCAAAAGAAAATCTCAAGAACTTTTAAAGTTTCAAATTTCACAAAATATGGGTCCGAATCACGTCAAATGACCTCCGTTACTTACCAAATTTTACAGGCATCACTCAAATACCATATTAAACTTGTACCGGGCTCTGAAACAAAAATACGGGCCCGATACCATCAATTTCAAATATAATCAAATTTCTAAAAACTCTTATAATTTTAGTAAAACAATTTCTTTCAAAAATTCATTTCTCGGGCTTGGGAACTCGAAATTCAATTCCGGGCATACGCACAAGTCCCATATTTTCCTACGGACTTTTCAGGACCGTCAAATCATGGGTCCGGGTCTGTTTACCCATAATATTGACCGAAGTCAACTTAAATTCAATTTTAAAGGCAAAATTAGCATTTTCCTCAGTTTTTCACATAAAAGCTTTCCGGTTATACGCCCGGACTGTGCACGCAAAATGAGGTAAGATGAAAGGAGGTTTTCAAGGCCTCGGAACACAATTTTGACTTATAAAATGAGAGATGACTGTTTGGGTCATCACAATCTCCACCTCTAAAACAAACGTTCGTCCTCGAACGGACATAGAAAAGTACTTGAATCAGGGAAAAGATGGGGATACCGGCTCCACATATCGGACTCAAACTCTCAGGTAGCTGCCTCGGTAGGCTGACCTCTCCAGTGAACACGAACCGAAGGATAACTCTTCGATCTCAACTGACGAACCTGCCGGTCTAATATGGCTATCGGCTCCTCCACGTAGGTCAAATCCTTGTCCAACTAGACACTGCTGAAGTCTAACACATGGGCTGGATCACTGTGATACTTCCAAAGCATAGACACATGAAACATTGGATGCACAACTGATAAATTCGGTGGCAACACAAGTCTGTAAGCCACCTCTCCCACTATATCAAGGATCTCAAAAGGACCAATGTACCTAGGGCTTACCTTGCCCTTCTTCCCAAATCTCATCACGCCCTTCATGAGCGACAACCGAAGCAACAGTCTCTCTCCGACCATGAATGCCACATCACGAACTTTGCGGTCGGCATAACTTTTCTGCCTGGACTGAGTTGTACGAAGTCTATCATGAATGATCTTAACCTTATCCAATGCATCATGCACTATCATTGTATCCAACAACCGAGCCTCTCTCGACTCAAACCATCCAACTGGCGACCGATACCACCTACCATATAATGCCTCGTAAGGGGCCATTTGAATACTCGACTGATAGCTCTTGTTGTAGGAAAATTCAACTAATGGCAAGAATTGATCCCAAGAGCCTCCCAAGTCAATGACACAGGCTCGTAGAAACCTGAAGTGCTGACTGAAACGGCCTAGGAGGATGGCCTCTACCAAAAGAATCCCTGCCTCCAGATGAGACACCACTGAACTGGCCAAAATGATGAGGCCTCTTGTCATACCCCTGACCACTCCCCGGTGATAGTTGTCTGGCCCCATTGGTTACATCCTGAAAGGAAATATCACTCCCTACCTCTCTAGCCATCTGAAATCTGATCAGCAGAGCTAGTCCCTAAATAAACCTCCTCACCCTCTCTCGGTCGGTGGGAACTATAATAATAGCATGACAGGCCAAGGTAATGAATCTGGGCTCATACTGAGTGACGCTCATAGAAACCTGTCGTAGACGCTCAAACTGCCTTCTATAATCCTCTGTTTGAGTGATAGGGAGAAACTTCACCAGAAACAAATTGGAGAACTGGGCTCAAGTCAAAGGAGGTGATCCAGCTGGTCTAGCCAAACAATAATCTCTCCACCAGATCTTGGCGGGACCTGACAAAAGAAAAGTAGCAAAGTCGACCCCATTGGTCTCCACTATCCCCATGTTCCGTAGAACCTCGTTGCAGCTATCCAAGTAGTCCTGGGGATACTCTGGAGATGCACTGATATATCTAGTAGTAAGCAGCTTGGTGAACCAGTCCAACCTCCACAAAGCATCAGCAGACATAGTTGCTCCATCACCGGTCTGAGCCACAATACCCGGCTAAACTACCCCTGCTGTCAGAGGTGCTGGAGTCTGGAACTAAGACGCCAACTGCTCTGGAGTGTGAGTAGCGGGAGTCTGGGCTCCTCCCCCAGCTTGAGATACGGCTAGTGCTATAGGAAGTAAACCTTCCTGAGCGACACTCTCCATGAGGCCCACTAGATGGACCAGAGCATCGTGGAGTACCGGGGTAGCGATGAACCCCTCGGTAACCTGAGCTGATCCAACCGGGACTGTATGGGCAGGAACATCATGAGCAAACTCTACCTGAGGCTCCGCCACTGGGGATGCTGCTCTGGGCTGAGCTATGCCCCTACCTCGGCCTCTAGCACGGCCTCAGCGTCATCCTCGGCCCCTCGTAGGAGCTGCAACTGGGGACTCGGGCTGCTGATCAGTGGATGAAGAAGCACGTGTTCTCGCCATCTGCGAGAGAATAGAGTAGAAATTCAATTAGTTTAAGAAATGAAATTGCACGACTTAGAAGAATAGATTTGAAGTCATTCCTAAACTGTGTAGCCTCTTGGGGGTAAGCACAGACATCTCCGTACCTATCCCTCAGACTCTATTAAGCTTGTCCGTGAATTGTGAGACCTAATCAACCTAGTGCTCCGATACCAACTTGTCACGGCCCAAATTTCCCACCGTCGGGACTGTTATGGCACCTAACATTGAACCCGCTACGCAAGCCAACGTTAATGTTTACTTACCTTATTCATTTATTTTTAATAGACAACAGGTGATGTACAAATCAGCGAAAATAAAAGTGCGAAATAAAACAAAGTCTAACAACTTGATCAAATACCATTACAAAATTCATAATACTAAACCAAGAATTTGGTGTCACAACTTCACGGACGGTCTATGAATACTACATATAAGGGTCTGAACGAAATAAAACATCTGTCTCAGAACGCCTATAGGACTACCTCGGAATCTGCAATGGACTGAAGGCAGCCTCCTCACTCTAAGGTCCGTAGAGTTCTTTACCGGGATCTGCACAAAAGTGCAGAGTGTAGCATCAGTACAACCAAGTCGATGTACTGATTAAGTGTCGAGGCTAACCTTGGCGAAGTAGTGATGAGTCTAGGACACGAAAACCAACCAAACCTGTGCAGTTTAATCATATACGGAGACAATAATAACAACACAAAT
Organism: Nicotiana paniculata; assembly: GCA_005239505.1. Classification (NCBI taxonomy): domain Eukaryota; kingdom Viridiplantae; phylum Streptophyta; class Magnoliopsida; order Solanales; family Solanaceae; genus Nicotiana; species Nicotiana paniculata. The sequence goes on from MDKI01144029.1 coordinate 4,540, forward strand.
TAAGCAGCTAAATACAAGGAAAGGGGAACATGCTGAGGGGAGGAAATATCAAGTAATGGAAGTAATGAAGTAAAGCAACAAATTTGATATCAATTTAAACAACAGAAGTAACAACATAAAAACAAGTGCATGATATCACCCTATGTGCTTTTACTCTCATCCTTACCAAATAATAAATAGAATGCACGACATCACCCTTCGTGCTTTTACTCTCATCCTCACAATAAATCAATAGAAACGGCACGGCATCACCCTTCGTGCTTTTAATATCATAATACGGCACGATATCACCCTTCGTGCTTTTAATATCATAATGTTGGCACGACATCACCCTTCGTGTTTTTACTCTCATCCTTACAATAAATCAATAGAAAACGGCACGACATCACCCTTCGTGCTTTACACTCTTACTCTCCCAAACAAATCAATAACAACAATCCGGCAAGGAAATCAACAATAGAAACAACAATAATAAGTCCATAATGTCCCGGCAAGGGAGTCAACAGTAGAATCAATATCATCCCGGCAAGGGAAACAGCTATAACCAACCTCACTTAGTTACTTAACTTCACATAATAATTGTTAACTTGAAACAGTACTGAATAATGATTAATACCAAGGAAATATCACAAACATGGATAATTATCAAGTTGAACTCAAATAATGCTGAATGAAAAATCACATAAATCACGATATACGACTCACGTGCATACTTGACACCAATGTATACATACTCGTCACCACACCTATACGTTACAAAACTAACACGTAGCACATAAGGCAAAATACCTATTCCCTCAAGTTAAGGTTAAGCCAAATACTTACCTCGGATTCGACGGCAAACTCAAGCCTCAATTACCGCTTTCCCTTTACAATTCGCCTTCAATTCACTTGTATCTAGACATATTTAACTTAACAACATCAATAAGTGGTACATAATTCAACCCCAATGCTTAATTATAGGTTTTCTATCATTCTTCCCAAAAAGTCAAAAATCGACCCCGGGCCTACTTGGTCAAAACACGAAGTTCGGACCAAAACCCGATTACCCATACACCCACGAGCCTGAATGTGTAATTTGTTTCGGAATCCGACCCCAAAATGAGGTCTAAATTCTAATTATATAAAAATCCCTAACTCTATCCAAATCCCCAATTTTCTACCATTAAAACCCTTGAATTTTTTATAAAAATTGATGAAGAACAGTGGAGGTTTGAAAGAAAATAGTTAATGGGCACTTACCTATGATTTTGGGAAGAAAAGCTCTTGAGAAAATTGCCCTAAGCCTTCTACTTTTGTGAAAATTTGAAAATAAAACGGTTGGAGTTCTATTTTATAAACTTCACTGCCCGACCCTCGCACCTACGTTGCTTGGGTCGCAACTGTGTAAGAATCCTCCGCTTCTGCAGAAATGAACAGGCTTACTGGGGGTCGCACCTGCGGAAAGAGATTCGCTTCTGCGGAACCTCTTCTGCAGAAATTTGTCTGTATCTGCGAGAGAAAGGGAAGCCGGTTGGACCGCACCTGCGATCTCGCACCTGCGGCCCTAGGCTTGCAGGTGCGGGCACACCAGAACTGGTGCACCAGCTGTGTTTTCCCAAGTCTAAACACCCCGAAACCTCTCTAAAACTCACCCGAGCCCTCGGGGCTCCAAACCAAACATGCATACAACCTCAGAAACATCCTATGGACCTACTCGTGCGATCAAATCGCCAAAATAACATCTTAAACGACGAATTTAGCATCAAAATCAAAGATAAATCTCAAGAACTTTTAAACTTTCAAATTTCACAACGGATCCGAATCATGTCATATGACCTCTGTTCCATATCGAATATTACAGGCATCACTCAACTACTATATTAAACCTGTACCGGGCTCCAGAACCAAAATACGACACCGATACCATCAATTTCAAATATAATCAAATTTCCAAAAACTCTTATAATTTAGTAAAACAATTTCTTTCAAAAATTCATTTCTCGGGCTTGGGACCTCCGAATTCAATTCCGGGCATACGCCCAAGTCCCATATTTTCCTACGGACCCACCGGGACCATCAAATCACGGGTCTGGGTCCGTTTACCCAAAATATTGACCGAAGTCAACTTAAATTTAATTTTAAAGGCAAAATTAGAATTTTCCTCAGTTTTCACATAAAAGCTTTCCCGATACATGTCCGGACTATCCATGCAACACGAGGTGATACAAAAGGAGGTTTTCAAGGCCTCGGAATACAGTTTGACTTTTAAAACAAGGGATGACCTTTTGAGTCATCATATTCTCCACCTCTAAAACAAACGTTCGTCCTCGAACGGACATAGAAATGTACCTGAATCGGGGAAAAGCTGGGGATATCGGCTTCGCATATCGGACTCGAACTCCCTGGTAGCTGCCTCGGCAGGCTGACCTCTCCATTAAACACAAACCGAAGGATAACTCTTCGATCTCAACTGATGAACCTACCGGTCTAATATGGCTACCGGCTCCTCCTCGTAGGTCAAATCCTTGTCCAACTGGAAACTACTGAAGTCTAACACATGGGCTGGATCGCTATGATACTTCCAAAGCATAGACACATGAAACACTTGATACACATCTGATAAATTTGGTGGCAACGCAAGTCTGTAAGCCACCTCTCCCACTCTATCAAGAATCTCAAATAGGCAAATTCACCTAGGGCTTAGCTTTCCCTTCTTCCAAAATCTCATCACGCCCTTCATGGGCGACACCCGAAGCAACACCCGCTCTCTCATCATGAATACCACATCACGAACTCTGCAGTCGGCATAACTCTTTTGCCTGGACTGAGCTGTACGAAGTCTATCCTGAATGATCTTAACCTTTCCAAGGCACCCTACACTAAGTCTGTACCCAACAACCGAGCCTCTCCCGACTCAAACCACCCAACCGGCGACCGACGCTGCCTACCATATAATGCCTCATAGGGATCCATTTGGATGCTCGACTGATAGCTGTTGTTGTAGGAAAACTTAGCTAATGGCAAGAACTTATCCTAAGAACCTCCAAAGTCAATGACACAGGCTCGAAGCATATCCTCCAAAATCTGAATAGTACGCTCGGACTGTCCGTCCGTCTGAGGATGAAATGTTGTGCTCAACTCAACCCTCGTGCCCAACTCACACTGAAATGCCCTCCAGATATGCAAGGTAAGCTGCGTACCTCAGTCAGAAATAGTAGACACGGGCACACCATGAAGACGAACAATCTCCCTAATGTAGATCTCTGCCAATCTCTCTGAAAAATATGAAACTACCACAGGGATGAAATGTGCTGACTTGGTCAACCTATCCACAATAACCCATACTACATCGAACTTCCTCTGAGTCTTTGGGAGTCCAGCAACGAAATCCATGGTGATACGCTCCCACTTCCACTCAAGAATCTCAATCTACTGCAATAAACCACCAGGTATTTGATGCTCGTACTTCACCTGCTGACAAGTCAAGCACCGAGCTACATATGCCACAATATCCTTCTTCATCCTCCTCCACCAATAATGTTGCCACAAATCCTGATACATCTTTGTGGCGCCCGGATGAATCAAGAACCAGGAACATGGGCCTCCTCTAATATCAACTCACGAAGTCTATCCACATGGGGCACACAAATACGACCCTGCATTCGTAAAACTCCATCATCGCCAACGGTAACCTTCTTGGCACCACCATTCCGCACCGTGTCCCTAAGGACACACAAATAAGGATCACCATACTACTGATCTCGAATACGATCAAATAATGAAGAGCTATCAACTGTATAAGCTAGAACACAGTCGGGCTCAGAAACATCCAATCTCATGAACCGATTGGCTAAAGCCTAAACATCCAAAGCAAGCGGTATCTCCCCGACCGGAATAAACACAAGACTACCCATATTGGCTGACTTCCTACTCAAGGCATCGTCCACCATGTTGGCCTTCCCCGGATGATATAAGATGGTGATGTCATAGTATTTCAACAGCTCCAACCATTTCCTCTGCCTCAAATTTAGCTTCTTCTTCTTGAACAAATATTGCAAACTCTAGTGATCCGTGAACACCTCATATGACACACCATATAGATAATGCCTCAAAATCTTCAGCGCGTGAACAATGGCTACTAGCTCCAAATCATGAACTAGATAATTCTTCTCGTGGATCTACAACTGACGTGAACAATATGCAATAACCTTATCATCCTGCATCAACACTACACCAAGTCCAACCCGAGATGCATCACAATACAAAGTATATGACCCTGAACCTGTGGGCAAAACCAACATCGGCGTCGTAGTCAAGGCTGTCTTGATCTTCTAGAAGCTCGCCTCACATTCTTCTGACCACCGGAACTGTGCACATTTCTAAGTCAACCTGGTCATCGGGGTTGCAATTAACGAAAACCCCTCCACAAACTAACGGTAATAGCCCGCCAAACCCAAGAAAATCCGGATCTCATGTGGGTCTAGGCCAATCCTTGACTGCTGAAATCTTCTTACGATCCACCTGAATACTCTCCGCTCATATAATATGACCCAGAAATGTAATTGAACTCAACCAAACTCATATTTCAAAAACATAGCATATAACTGATTGTCCTTCCGGGTCTAGAAAATGACTCGAAGGTGCTGCTCATGCTCCTCCCAGCTGCGGGAATAAATCAGAATATCATCAATGAAGACAATCACGAAGTAATCCAAAAAAGGCCTGAACACTCGATTCATCAAGTCCATGAAATCTGCTAGGGCATTTGTCAACCCGAATGACATAACTAAGAACTCATAATGCCCGTACCGAGTGCGAAAAGCTACCTTAGGGACATCGCATTCCCTAATCCTTAACTAATGGTAGTCAGATCTGAAATCAATCTTCGAAAGTACCTTGCCACCCTAAAGCTGATCAAACAAATCATCAATCCTCGGCAACGGATACTTATTCTTGATGGTAACCTTATTCAACTGCCGATAAACTATGCACATCCTCATCGACCCATATTTCTTCATAACAAACAACACAGTGTCACCCCAAGGCGAGACACTAGGCCTAATAAGGCCTGAACACTCTATTCATCAAGTCCATGAAAGCTGCTAGGGCATTTGTCAACCCGAATGACATCACTAAGAACTCATAATGCCCGTACCGAGTGTGAAAAGCTATCTTAGGAACATCGGATGCCCTAATCCTTAACTGATGGTAGTCAGATCTGAAACCAATCTTCGAAAATACCTTGGCACGCTGAAACTGATCAAACAAATCATCAATCCTCGGCAACAGATACTTATTCTTGATGGTAAACTTGTTCAACTGCCGATAATCTATGCACTTCCTCATCGACCCATATTTCTTCTTAACAAACAACATCGTGTCACCCCATGGCGAGACACTAGGCATAATAAAGCCTTTATCAAGAAAGTCTTGCAGCTGTTCTTTCAACTCCTTCAACTCTGGTGGGGCCATACGATATGGTAGAATAGAAATGGGTTGAGTGCCTAGAGTCCAATCAATGTAAAAGTCAATATCCTTGTCGGGTGGCATACCCGGCAGGTCTGTAGGAAACACCTCTGAAAACTCACGAACAATGGGCACAGACTCTATAGAAGGAAAATCAGAATTAGAATCACGAACATAGGCCAAATAGGCCAAACACCCCTTCTCGACCATACGCCGAGCCTTTATATATTAGATTACCCTGCTGGAAGAATGACCAAGAGACCATTTCCACTCAAGTCGAGGAATCCCCGGCAATGATAAGTTCACGGTCTTGGCATGACAGTCCAGTATAGCATGATAAGGTGACAACCAATCCATCCCAAAATAACAACAAAATCTACCATATCCAGGAGTAGAAGATCTAGAATAGTCTCAAGACCACCCATCACCACTTGACACGAATGGTAGACACGATCTACCACAATAGAATCACCCACCAGAGTATTGAGAGAATCACGAGGCATAACCAAATAAGGATCAAAATAAGATGACACATAGGAATATGTGGACCCTGGATCAAATAGAACTGAAGCATCCCTTCTGCAAACTGAAATCATGCCTGTGATAACCGCATCGCAGGCCTCAATGTTTAATCAAAGAATTAGATCCTTTGACCAAAGCTATTTTTAGGATGAACACGGGTTTCTGATAACCAAGGTAGGACTGATTATTATAAGTAATTAATAAAAAATCAATGAGATGCACGAAAAGTAAAGTGTATTGCAATAGTAGTTCGGATGATATTTTACAGGTTATATTTTATTCCCTATATAAGGAATTTCCTAATATAACGTCTGCCATTTTTCAGTGATTGAGCATTAGTGACTAATTATTACATTAATGTAACGTTACAATGAGCAACTGTAACTGACGTGTGGATCACTAATTTGAAGATCTCTGAATCTGCCCTTTATTCCGCCCAGATACATTTTGACTGTGTCTTTTAATCATCTCAATCAGGTTCAGACTTACGTAGCTAATCAACCCGTGGGTGTGATTTTCCACGCCTCATACCTCTTCATAGAGTCCCGTCCGGCTGTCGTGTCTCCATTTCTCCACGTGGACTCCTGAGTCATCAAGATTTATTACACATGTGAAGCTTTTTTTTACCAATACAGATAGTCCCCCCACTTACCATATATTTATCAATTAATATTTGGTAAGTGGATACTCATTTATGGCGGGAATATTTTACCGTCGCTTCACTCTAATCATTGCATCTTTTTCTGTACGTAAGCGTCGCTTGTCACTTTTATTTAATGCTTATGCCACATGGCATTCACGAGTTGGTTCTGCAATTGTTCAGCGCCTTTTATGGCTTTTTTGCAGCTGCATCAGTCATGAAGTGGCATCTTCAATTATGGATTTCACATCATTTTTTTTTTCATTTTTGAGGATTGTCTTCGAGTATAAATACCCCTTTTCTTTTCTTTCACGAAAAACTTCTAACTTTCAAACTTTATTTGTAAAAAAAAATTTCATTGTCTTTGTAGATATGTCTTCTTCAAACAAATCTTAGAGAGTCATAAACGTAGATGATTTAACTCCCTTTTCAGCTCCAACACAGAGTAGGAGAGGCGGTAGGTTGAGGAGTTTAGGTTCTACTCCTTCAAGGGGCTCTTCCTCTTCTCAAATTACTTCTCCTCCTTCTAGGTCTTTAACTTCTCCGAGGGCTGGGGCTTCTAGATCTTCATCCAAAGGTAGAGAACGTCAAGAACCTTTGCGCGAACCAAGGGTCGATGAAATAGTTCCTTCAGAGTTCACCTTCGCTAGGGATAGTCAGGCCCTTAGAGATCAGGTTTCTTCATTATCATCTCTTGATAGTGTTGACAAGTACCCTACCCAACTCACTGAAGGCTTAATTCCTCTTATACGCAGGGACTGTTATTGGAGTTTGAATTTTCCTGTAATCGTTCCAAACAGTAATCAAAGAATAACGTCTTACAAGACGGGGCATTCTTTTATTTATACATATCCCTTTACATTAGGGTTCAAGCCTCACATCAACCCAGTGATCATCGAGTTATGTCGATTTTTCAAAATTTGCTTGGGAAAAATCGGTGCTCTTGCATGGCGAGTTGTTGCATGTCTTAGATACTTGGATACCTTAGCTTCGATCCCATTTACCTTTCATTATCTTATTCACCTCTATTCCCTAATGTTGTTCCGTCAGGGAATTTTTACCCTAGCTGCTAGGAGTAAAAGGGTGTTAGTGACTTCTGAAGATGATAAGGATCGAGGTTGGTTTCTTCGATATGTTGCAGTTCCTAATGTTGGTTTAGTAGGTGAAGAGAATCTTCCCTTCCCTGAGAAGTGAAATTTTGCACGTGAGTACATTTTTGCTCACATTACTTGCTTTTTGCTTTAGATATTTTATCAATACCGTAGTTGTTTCTTCTTTTTGCGGCAATCATAGGAGCCGATGAGAATGTCTCCGATTTCAGAGATTGGGTAGAAAAACTTTTGTTAATCGCTCCATTGGAATAACGTTCGTGGAAGTATCTCACTGAGAGGTTTGGTTGGAGAGTTAAGACTCATGGTAAGTGAAGTTTTTATTTGTACTTGTTTATTCCTTTGGGCATTTTTAACCCTTTCCTTTTGACAGGGTTTCCTGCTCGTGGAGTTTCTGCATCCGCGCCTGTTCCCAAGTTATCCCTGGCTCAGACCCAAGAGATCATTTCAAGCTCTTCTTTTTCAAAGAGAAAAGCAGGTGGGTTAAGTACCTCGGGAGAAGAGGAGGAAGAGGAGGGCACGTTGGTCCATAGGTCATGCAAAAGGAAGGTGGTCTCAGACGACGAGTCTACACCTTTCATCGTGCCTTCCGTGCCTGAAGTTGGACTTTCTGCCTCCGAGGATGCTACTCCCTCTCCCGTGCGTGAATTGTTGGCCAATTGTTCTGTAAAGCCTTTGGTTCTATTGCTGATGAAGCTCTCTTGGCTGTTTTCTCTCCTTCTCTTAGAGAACTCCCTTCAACTGTTCCAATTATTTCTCCTGCTCCCGTGGCTATTCCTGGTCCTTTCGTTTCTCCCTCTCCCGTGGATTTTTTGGACCCTCAGATTTCCTCACTCGTGGCTCCTGCATCTCTACCTGCTTCTGTGCCTTCTGTTGCAGAAGTAGGGTCTTCTAGCGGAGAGATGAGGCAGGTGCTTATAGAAGTTCTAGCAGAGGGTAGTCTCTTTACAAAGTCTGGCCAGCCTGATGTGTGGTTGATACTGTTGATAGGCCTGACAGAGAGAGCTAAGTTGGATAGCCACAGCTCCCTTACATGGGCTAATGAAATCGTGCATACTTTTTTAAAGGTAAAATGCATTTTCTTGTGCTCATTCTCATGCATGTATTTACCATATCTAATTGGATTTCTTTTGCAGATCAATCTTATTGGCACGGAGCTTATGAAAAGGATTTCTTATACGAAGTAGGAAATAAAGGAGTGGCATGTTGAAGCAGGTAACTGGAAAGAACAATATGAAAGCTTAAGGCTAGACATGGAAGCCGTAGAAGAAGAAAAATGTACGTTGGAGAAGCAAGTGAGGGTCATGATGACAGAGTTGGCTGTGAAGAAGGCATTCTCTGATCAAGCAGATAAGGATAAGAGCGTCCTAGAGTCCTCATTCGCAGAGCAGCTATCTCGTGCCTTGGAAGAGGTCAGGAGTTTGAAGGCCTTACTGGACCAAAAGGAGGAGTATTCGGGCGAACTAGTGCAATCTCTTACTCAGACCCAGGAGAATCTCCGCAACTCTTTGGAGAAAGTTCAATTCCTGGAAAGGTCTTTCGCTCCTTTAAAGGCCTCTAATGATGTTGCTGTGATTGAGAGGGATGAACTAAGAGCTCAAGTTATGCTATGGGAGAAGGATTATGAAGATCTTGAAGACAGGGCAGCTGTCGATGTTAGTTGGGCGTATATGAAATCTCGCCTCGACACATTGACTTAAATGAGCCGAGAGAGTTTCGACCTTAATACCAAAATTGCAAAAATCAAGGATTCCATTGAGAAGGCTCAATAAGGTCAGAATCTCTCCTCACCTGATGGTGAGGCTCTTGCTGCTCAAGTCTCTTCATCCCAAGCTGCTCCTTCTGCCAGTGAAGTCAACTCCCCTCCTGATGAAGTTTAAGAAGTTTGTTTCTCCCTTTTTTTTTCTTTGTCTCAATTGGTGGTTACCCCATTCCCATCGGGTTTAAATTTGTATCTCTTTAATGTCCCCAAATGACAACTTAGGGGCACCTCAATGTATATAGAAAAAATCTATACGACTAAGTATAAGTTAATACTTAGTCGTTTTAATATATTAATGCAAGTACGACTTTTGTTTTTCGTTGAGTTTCTGTTTCACTCTTTAAGTCTTTTTCATGCTTTATTTTTCGAGGTTTTAGTTTTACCTTTAAGTTTTGCATATAGAATGCTTTAGATTACTCGTACCTTTTCGTAATAGGCACGGTGTCATAATAAATTTGTGCCTTTTTGTAATAGGCATAATATATGAAAGAGGGCTCTTTTTTGATCGACACTTAATGAAGAAGACGTCTCAACTTCATAAAGGTGTAATAATGCAATAGAGTGATATGAATTTTTCACATGTTTAAGAATGTTTCTGAGGAAAGTTTTTTTTTTGGTTTGAACTTTCACAACATATTACGTGTGTTTGATTATCGTCTAAAACTCATATTGCAACTGTTTTCTTTTAACAGATTTGATATACACTTGTATTTCGTAACTGTTTTTTGTATGTAACAGTTTTTCCGAGTTAATACAAGGGAGCAACTATTTTTCGTTCGTAACAGTTTTTATTCAAGTTGGGTTTTTCACCCGTAACTGTTTTTGTTTGAAAACAGGTTTCAATAAGCATGAGGGAAATGCTCTTACATCCGTAACTATTTTATTTGATAACATTTATATGAGTACAAAGATTTCGTAACTGTTTTTAGGTACAACAGTCTGACCTTTTGAATAAGTACAAAGATGCGCATTTCTTCCTCGTAGCTAACATTTTGCCTTTTATCCTGAACATGTTTGAAGGTTTTTTGGATTAGACTTTGTGTTTGAGTCTTTGGCTCTTTCGATTTTGCTCGTATCACTTGACTTGTTGGGTAGATGGATCTTCAGGCTTCGAGCTTTGACTTTTTGATAGTCTTTTTTGCTTCGTCTTTGCCTTCCATACTGTAGTCCCCCAAGTGTTTGAGCTTTGAAGAATGAAATCTCGAGCACTTGGCTATTCCTTCCTTGTGGTCCTTTTCCTGAAAAGGAAAAACATACAGGACTCGAAGGTATATAGTTTTTAGATAATGACTGCTTAACCCTTTAAAACGTCCATCAGAAAGTGTAACCCTAGACCGGGAGTTTAGTTACTTCCTCGCGTCTTTGCAGGTCTAATATCATCATCTGGTGGCGGGTTAGCTTTATGCCTATCATCTAAAAATGTTAGTAAAATTTTAAATGTTCAAAATAAAATCGACTGTGTGATACCTGACCGGGGGTACTTCTTTTTCTTAGAAGTATTACTTCTTCAAGTGGATGGCATTCCAACTTGTTGGTAGGATTCTGGCGTCCATAGCTTCTAGCTCGTAGGCGCCCTTCCCAGCTATGCCTCAGACTTTGTAGGGTCCTTCCCAGTTTGGACTTAGCTTTCCTGCGCCTACTTCTTTCATTGATTGAAAGACTTTTTTTAGGACAAAGTCCCCAATCTTGAAGTATCTGAGATGATCTTTACGGTTGTAATAACGTTCTATGATTTGTTTCTGAGCTGCCATCCGTATTAGTGCTGCTTCTCTCCGTGTTTCGAGCAGGTCCAGATTGGTCATCAATTCGTCGTCGTTTGCTTCCGCAGTGGCTATTGTAAACTTTATGCTTGGTTCTCCAATCTCTACATGTATTAAGGTTTCTGATCCATAGACAAGTGCAAATATAGTTTCTCCCGTGGCTGTTTTTGAAGTTGTTTATTATGCCCATAGTATCGCTGGTAACTCATCAGGCCAATTTCCTTTGGCTTTATCTAGCCGCTTCTTTAGATTGTTGATGATGACTTTATTCGTTGACTCAGCTTGACCACTAGACATGGAGTGGTATGGTGTTGAAGTGCTCCATTTGATTTGCCAGCTTTCGAAGAATTTTGTGATTTGCGAGCCTATGAATTGTGGGCCACTATAACACACGATCTCCTTTGGTATCCCAAAGCGGCATATTATGTTTCTCCATAAGAAGCTTTTAACTTCCTTTTCTAGCACCTGTTTGAACGCTTCTGCCTCTACCCATTTTGTAAATTAGTCGGTTAGCACGAGCAAAAACCGTACATGTCCTTTAGCTGTGGGAAGAGGTCCCACTGTGTCCATACCCCATTTCATGAAGGGCCATGGGGATATTATTGGATGCAATAATTCCGCTAGTTGATGCATGTTATTGGCAAACCTTTGTCATTTGTCGCATTTGGATACGAAGTTCTCGACCTCTTCTTCCATCTTAGGCTAATAGTATCCAGCTCTGATTAGGGTTTTTACTAAGGATCTCACCCTTGAGTGATTTCCACAATGTCCTGCGTGGACTTCTTTCATCACAAACTCCATTTGGTTAGGCCCGAGGAATTTTGCTAAGGGCCCTCCGAACATCTTGCGATAAAATGAATTGTGAATGAAGCAGTACCACGCAGCTTTGCGGCGAAATGCTTGAGCTGTTTTCTTGTCTTCAGGTACGGTGCCATTCTACAAAAAATTTAGGATTTCGTTTCTCCAATCCCAGGTTAAATTGTTGAAAGTTACCTCATTTTTATCCTGGTCGATCGCTGAATGGAATAGATGCACGGCAATAGCATTGTCTTTGTTTGTTACTTCGTTACTGCTGCGAGGTTAGCTAATGCATCTGCTTCTGCATTTTCCTCTCTAGGTATTTGTACTACCTTCCATGTTTTGAATTGTCTCACGAGCTCTCGTGCCTTTTCCAAATATTGTTGCATCCGAGTCTCTCGAGCGATGTAAGTCCCTTGCATCTGATTTACTACCAGTTGGGAGTCGCTTTTGATTACGATTTGCTCGATTGAAAGCTCCCCTACGAGTTCTAGTCCTGCAATCACAGCTTCATACTCTGCTTCATTGTTAGTTATAGGATAACATTTGATAGCCTATTATGTCTTTTCACCCGTGGATGATATTAAGACTATGCCTAAGCCAGCACCTTTTATATTGAAAGCTCCATCTGTAAATAGGGTCCATAGACCCGGATTAGCACCGTTGAAGAGTTGTAACTCTTTTTCCACTTCAGGGACAGTGCTATAACTAAATTCAGCGACAAAATCAGCTAAGATCGTAGACTTGATTGCAGTGCTAAGGTGATATATTATTTCATGCTCACTTAATTCTATGGCCCACTTGGCTAATCTTCCTGATATTTCTTGTTTATGCAGTATGTTTCTTAATGGATAGGAGGTCACAATTGTGATTGGATGACCTTGAAAGTATGGCCTTAATTTTCTAGATGCCATGATTAGAGCTATGGCTAACTTTTCTAGATGTGGATATCTAGTTTCAGCATCTAGTAATGTCTTGCTTACATAATAATAGGAGATTCTTTACCTTTATTCTCCCTTACCAATACTACACTTACAGCAATTTTCGAGACGGCAAGGTAGACGTATAGCCTCTCCCCCTCCTTTGGCTTTGACAGCAATAGAGGTTTTGAAAGATAAGCCTTTAGGTCTTTTAGAGCCTGTTGACATTCTTCAGTCCATTCGAATCGATTTTGATTTTTGAGAACTGCAAAGAATTTAAAACTTTTCTCAGAAGATTTGGAAATAAATCTTCCTAAGTCTGCAATTCTTCCCGTTAGTCTTTGAACTTCTCTTTTGTTTGTAAGTACATCAAGTATTTCTTCTATAGCTTTAATTTGATCAGGATTTACCTCTATTCCTCCGTTTGATACAAGGAAACCCAAGAATTTACCTGATTATACACCAAAAGCGCATTTTTCTAGATTCAGCTTCATATTATACAAGCGTAAAATGTCAAAGGTAATATAGAGGTGCTGGAAATGGTTTTCCGCCCGAGTTGATTTTACCAGCATAACATCGACGTAACCTTCCATAATTTTTCCCAAATGTTCCTGGAACATCTTGGTCACTAGCCTTTGATAGGTGGCTCCAGCTTTTTTAAGCCTAAAGGCATGACTATATAACAATAAGTCCCCATGTTTGTAATAAAGGAGGTTTTTTCCTCGTCTGAAGGATCCATTTTAATCTGATTATAACCAGAATACGCATCTAGAAAGCTTAACAATTCATGACATGCGGTAGCATCAATCATTTGATCTATATGTGGTAATGGGAATGAATCTTTGGGGCATGCTTTATTTAAGTCAGTATAATCTACGCATACTCTCCATTTACCATTCTTTTTAGGTACTACCACAGTGTTAGCTAGCCAATTAGGGTACATTACCTCTCGTATCGAACCAATCTTCAAGAGTTTCTGTACCTCTTCGTCAATCACTTGGTTCATGAATGGTCCTTGCTTTATTTTCTTTTGCTTAACAGGTACGAAGGATGGATCTTCATTTAGTTTATGATTCATCACTTCTGGTGGGATACCTGTCATATCTGAGTGGGACTACGCAAAGCAATCTGCGTTAGCCTTTCAATAATCAATTAACTTACCTCTTCGAACGGTGCTCAACCTCGTGCCTATATACACTTTTTGTTCAGGTTTTTGTTCAAACAATGGAACCGTTTCGAGCTCTTCCGTAGTTGTTTTGATGTTCTCCTCTTCCTCCGGTTCATGAATGACGTCCGGTATGGAATCTACATCTGTGTGGTCCAATGCATCTTCCGTTGTGACATGATTCACCTTCTCGTGAGTATCTTCTTTTGTACCTGTTTTAGCAATAATACCTCTCGTACCTATTTGAGTATTAATCTCTTCCATGCCTATTTGGGCGGTGTTACCTGCTTGGGAGATTCCCTTATCTTTTGATTCTTCCACCTCTACTTTTTTGTTGTAGTGTACCACGGAATTTATATTTCTCGCGGTTTGGTGATCACCTCTAATTTGCTGAATCCCCCATTCAGAGGGGAATTTAACTACCTGATGCAAGGTGGATGGTATTGCTTTCATGTCGTGGATCCATGGCCATCCCATGATTACGTTATAAGCCAAGTATCGATGACTTGGAACCTGGTATTTTTTATTACTCCCTCAACATAATTCCTAAGTTCAATTTCCCCTTTTATTATAATCGTAGAGTTACCAAACCCTGATATGGCTCGTGCCTTTGGGATTATTTGATTCCCCAATAGCATTTCTTCCACGACTCTTAGCAAAATGATATTGACTGAACTACCTGGATCAACCAACACTCTTTTTACGTTAGTGTCATGAATAAGTAAGGATGTTACCAGAGCATCGTTGTGAGGAAGTATTAATCTGCCGATATCTGCATCATCGAAGGTTATATCGTCTGCTTCCAAATTTTCACGAACCCGCTTTCTGCGTGTAGTTGTGAACTTCGTGGTCGTTTTGCAAACCACTCTGTTTACTTCTTCACCTACGTGTATCACGTTGACGGTTCGTTTTGGAGATTGAGGTTTTGGGGGCTCCTGCCTGTTCTTCATGTATGCTTGTTTACCTTTTTCACTAAATAATTCTTTAAATAGCCCTGTTTCAATTCTACCTCACCTTGCAAAAATATGCAATCTGCAGTTCTGTTTCCATGATCATTATGGAATTCACACCAGTGATCTAGGTTCCTCTTATTCGGGTTCGACCTCATCCCTTTGGGCCATCGAACCTTATCACCCATATTCCTTAATATCGAAATTAGTTCGGAGGTACTTACATTGAAGGTGTGATCCCCAATTCGTGCATTACCTCTAGGTCGTTCATCTCGATCCCTTCTGGATATAGATGAGCACGAGCCCGCATATCTTCTTAGTGGTCCATAATCTGACATGGTGTTTCTGAACCTGGGACGAGTTTCACGTCTCGATGGTCTGAACTAAGGATCGTACCTATTTTTACCTGATCTCCTATATGATTCGGAACGTCTGGATCTGGTATGATCTTCGTCTTTCGAACGAGCAATGGTATCTTCTTCTATTCGAAGTTTAGTATTGTACCTGCTATAAACATCGTTCCACATTGTAGCTGGGAGTTCTCTCAAGCTTTCCTTGAGTCTCCTCGTGGCTTCTGAGATTTTGTCATTTAGATTACTTGCAAATTCCATGGCTGCCCAATTAGCAGGCACCCTTTGTAGTTGCATTCTTTCTCGTTGAAACCTGTCTACAAATTCACGAAGTAGTTCCGTGTCTCCTTGTTTTATATTAAATATTTCCTCCATACTTTTCTCGACTTTTTGTGCACCGGAGTGTGCCTTTATGAACGAATCTGCAAGCTCAGCAAAAGAATCAATAGAAATTTTCAGGGAGAAGAGAATATCAGGTTAGCGCCCCTTTGGTAAGTGTTTCTCCATCTTTTTAACTAGGACCGACTCAATTTCTTGTTTTGTTAAGTCGTTGCCCTTCACTCTGGTGGTAAAAGCAGTCACATGGTCACATGGATCGGTTGTCCCATCATACTTCGGAACGTCAGGCATTTTAAACTTCTTTGGAATAGGTACAGGTGTTGCGCTTTGTTTCCAAGGTTGTTGAGAATATCTATCAATGTCAATGCCTTTGATAACAGGTGGTAATCCAGGAATTTGTTCGATTCAATCGTTTTGTTCCTTCACCTGTTTCTGCAAAGTTAGTAATGAAGTTTGTAATTCAGAGTTATTAGACATACCTGGTCTCGCTTTGAGAGATTCAGTAGGAGTATCTCCTCTTCCTGATTTTGCCAACCCAGACTAAGGATTTTCCGATGGTATTATTAGGGGGTGGTCCCGGTGACGTTGTCGGTAATCACCTCGCAAATTCTTGCAAAGCCTGGCTCACATACTCTGCAATAATTTGCTTTACCCGATAATGTTCTACCGTTTGATCATTATTATTGTTGTTGTTATTAGATCTTTCTGGGTATTGTTCCCTTGAAGCATGTGGGGTTCCTGAAGGTGATGGAACTGGGTTCCATTCCTTTGCTAGTTGTTCTCGTTGGAGTTCGACATAGTTCAGAGGATATCGCTTGAAAAGCAAACAAAGATTATCAGATTCACGGTAACGGAACCAATTTGTTTAACCAAAGAATTAGATCCTTTGATCAAAGCTATTTTTAGGATGAACACGGGTTTCTGATAACCAAGGCAAGACTGATTATAGTAAGTAATTAAGAAAAAATCAATGAGATGCACGAAAAGTAAAGTGTATTGCAATAGTAGTCCGGATGATCTTTTATAGGTTATATTTTACTCCCTTATATAGGGAATTTCCTAATATAACGTCTGCCCTTTTCAGTGATTGAGCATTAATGACTAATTATGACATTGATGTAACGTTACAATGAGCAACTATAATTGTTGCGTGAATGTTGTGTAACGTGTGCATCACTAATTTGAATATCTCCGAATCTGCCCTTTATTCCGCCCAGATACATTTTGACTGTCTCTTTTCATCTTCTCAATTAGGTTGAGACTTAGTAGCAAATCAAACCGTGGGTGTGATTTGCCGTGCCTCTTTGCCTCATACCTCTTCATAGAGTCCCGTCCGGCTGTCGTGTCTTTATTACTCCACGTAGACTGCTGAGTCATAAAGATTTATTATACATGTGAAGCTCTTTTTACTAATACACTCAGCCTCAGGTCTGGCTAGAATAGCATAACATCGGGGTTGGGCCCCACCAATCTGAACTACATCTCTAGGACAGCCTCCAACTGGCTGACCTCTACCTCAAGTAGCCTGACCTCCACCTCTAACTGCCTGACCTCCACCTCTAACACCTCGACCCCCACCTCTGGCTGGCTGAGCGGGTGGTGGGACACTTGGTGCGGGAACCATGGCACGAGAACCCTGGTGCTGAGAACTGTTCGAGGCTCGAGGGAAAAATCTAGCAATGTGCCCCGGACCCCCACAAATATAACAATATTTCAGCTGCTGAAACTGCTGGCCCTAAATTTGACCCTAACAACTTGAGTAACCACCCTGAAAACACAGGAGCGGAGGTGCACTGATAGGAGCGGTGGTGCATTGTAGGGCAACTGATAAGAAAACTGCATGTGGGAACCACGGCCACCTAGAGCACTGCGAGACACCTGAAGTGCTGACTGAAACGACCTAGGAGGATGGGCCCTACCAAAAGAACCCCTGCCTCCAGATGAGACACCACTGAACCGGCCAAAATGAGGATGCCTCTTCTCAGACCCCTGACCACTCCCCGCTTATAGAACCATCTCAACTCGTCTGGCCCCATTGGCTGCATCCTGAAGGAAATATCACTCCCTGCCTCTCTAGCCATATGCAATCTGATCGGCGAAGATAGTCCCTCAATAAACCTTCTCACCCTTTCTCGGTCAGTGGGAAGTATCATAATAGCATGACGACCCAAGGTAATGAATCTGTTCTCATACTGAGTGATGGTCATCAAACCTCGTTGGAGACGCTCAAACTGCCTCCTATAATCTTTTCTCTGAGTGATAGGGAGAAAATTATCCAGAAACAAAGCGGAGAATTGGGTCCAAGTCAAAGGAGACTATCTAGCTGGCCTAGCCAAACAATAATCTCTCCACCAGGTCTTGGCGATACCTGACATACGAAAAGTAGCAAAGTCGACTCCATTGGTCTCCACTATCCTCATGTTCTGTAGAACCTTGTGGCAGCTATCCAAGTAGTCCCGGGGATCCTATGAATATGCACCTCTATAAGTAGTAGTAAACAACTTGGTGAACCGGTCCAACCTCCACAAAGCATCAGCGGACATAATTGCTCCATCACCGGTCTGAGCCACAATACCCGGCTGAACTACCCCAGTTGTCTGAGGTGCTGGAGTCTGGAACTAAGAAGCCAACCACTCCGCAGTGCGAGTAGTGGAAGTCTGGGATCCTACCTCATCCTGAGAGATGGCTGGTGCTGTAGGAAGTAAACCTGCCTGAGCGACACTCTCCATGAGTCCCACTAGACGGACCAGAGCATCCTGGAGTACCGGGGTAGGGATGAACCCCTCGGAAACCTGAGCTAGTCCAACCGGGATTGTCTGGGCAGGAACCACACCATCAAACTCTACCTGAGGCTCCGCTACTGAGGATGCTGCTCTGAGTTGAGCTATTCCCCTGCCTCGACCTCATCGTCGGCCTCTCGTAGGAGCTCCAACTGTGAACTCGGGCTGCTGATCAGTGGATGAAGAAGCACGTGTTCTCGCCATCTACAACAGAATATAATAGAAATTAATTAGTTTGAGAAATCAAATTTCACGACTGAGAAGAATAATCACAGACATCTTCGTACCGATCCCTCAGATTCTACTAAGCTTGTCCGTGAATTGTGAGACCTAAGCAACCTAGTCCTCTGATACCAACTTGTCACGACCTGAATTTCCCACCGTCGGGACCGTGATGGCGCCTAATATTGAACCCGCTAGGAAAGCCAACGTTAATGTTTATTTACCTTATTCATTTATTTTTAACAGACAACAGGTGATTTACAAATCAGCGGAAATAAAAGTGCGGAATAAAAAAAAGTCTAACAACATGATCAAATGCCATTACGAAATTCATAATACTAAACCCAGAATTTAGTGTCACAACTTCACGGACTGTCTATGAATACTACATATAAGGGTCTGAATGAAATAAATACATGTGTCTCAGAATAAAGAAGAATATAATGGAAAATAAAGTAGGAGGGGACGCCAAGGCATGCGGACGCTGCAGGAATACCTCAGAATCTCTAATGGACTGAAGGTAGCCTCCTCACTCTAAGGTCCGTAGAGTCCTGTACCGAGATATGCACAAAAGTGCAGAGTGTAGCATCAGTACAACCGACCCCATGTACTGAGTAAGTGTCGAGCCTAACCTCGCTGAAGTAGTGACGAGGCTAGGACACGACAACCAACCAAACCTGTGTTTTTTTTTTTGGCAAATCCACTAGGCAGGAGCCTAGGGCTAGTTTTATTAATACTAAAAAGCTAAAAAGTACCACATAGGAAGAGTACAAATAAGGGGGACAATAGCACCAGTAGTGTTGCCTCTATGCCTTGGCTACATAATCACTCCTCTGCGCCTCACAATGCCCTTATGGCAGCCTCATGTAGAGGAATCATGGTGTAGATGCCGGCAAAGTCTCACGAGGGCATATAATCTCATAGCCATTTGGATATATTTCCAAAGGCATAGGGCTAGAGCAACACAAACTGGGCTAAACCTTACCTTACTAATCCTATTGAGGCAAATAAAAAGCCTCACCTACTAGCATGCATGTAGAAAGAAAGAACTAGCTAGAACTAGATATTCTATGATGATCACAGAGTTTATAACATACTCTGTGATGATATTACATAGAACTATACTAATGTGATGGTATAATAAGAAAATGTAGGAGAAACAATACTGCTCCCTCTTCTCTAATGTTGTGAAATCTTTAATTTGTAGACTCTTGAAGTCTTCATCATCCCTTTTCAAAATGTCTTCAAAATTCATGCTTTTTTCTTTGAACGATTGGTCTTTGTAGATGTGGTTTGGCTAGCCTGCTTTTGTTTAGCAACTCTCATCGGAAGTCACCTAATGATTGCTTCCTCGTTCACTCTACCATCCCAACTCTTCTTCCTTGTATGATTCTTCCTGTTTTGTCCACTATGAATAGGTGATAAATCACCTTTCTTTGCTGACTCTTGCCTCCATTTTTGAAGAATTTCATCTTCCTCTCCATCTTCATATATGTCTTTTCCCACGTTACCTGAATTTGGCCTATTTTGGAATGTGTCTTGTGCAATTAGCACGTTTTCATTGTGTTTAATTACCAACGCTGCCTTATTTTGAATGTGTTATGTGCCTTGCTGCTTATTGTTCGTCTTGTTCACACAACCAGTACTATCCACCTGCTTTGTATTGATAGATTTTAGGGGCTTATAACTTACCAGAGTATCAAGTAGGTTTTTATCCTCCAATGTGATCCCAGGTGTTGTACTAGCATGTTGTTGTTGTCCTCGAGTTATTGGAGTCACTGCTGCTCCTGTAGTGATTGCAAACTGTTGTTGTTGTCCATTTTTGCTAACTACACCTGATGTATTACTAGGGATAAAGGCAGGTGCATTGGAGTTAAGTTTGCTTGGAGTTGAACTATCATCTTCCCTTGGTAGCGATAGTGAACCATATAAGTGCATGTCTTCACTATCACTCTCTTGTC
>MDKI01109818.1:0-2500 GCA_005239505.1 Nicotiana paniculata
GACTCAACCTGTATGTCTGGATAACTCTGTAATAATAAATCACTTTTAACATCATGCATATGCATATGAATGTCATGTCATGCATAGATATATGGTTCATAACATCATCAGCCTCTGAGGGCATCCCATCATATCATATCGGCCACTGTGGGCAAATCATCATTTTATACCAGCTGATCAGGTGGTGGTGCGTATATAATGCCATAACCTTTCCCATATCCCATATACATATATATATGCATACATATATACGCGTATATAATGCCGTTTAAACCATATTTCAGCCACTGTAGGCAACATCATCATCATATACCAGCTGATCAGGTGGTGGTGCGTATATAACGTTGTAACCTTTTCCCATATCCCATATACATATATATGCGTATATAACGTTATCTGGTCATGGGTCAATGTGCATATGTAAATGCATGAAATGCATATGAAATATGTCAATAAAATCTCTCAGTATGTCATAAGGCAATTATGCCTCTGATTAATATTATGAAATAAACTTTACCAACATACGTATTTTCGAGACCCATCAATAGAAGATAAAAATAATTCTTATGGGGAATCAAGAATATAGACACCCCTACTATTTCTATGAATAGAGTAATTTATAGAAACTGTGTATTTGCTTGTTTCTTCAGTATAATTTGGACCATGCCAAAAGAAAGAAGGGATAGCCTTAACATACCTGGAGTAGGGGAAAAATCCATATAATATTCTTGTACGAGAATTTAATGCAAGAAATCTCGTTTCTAAAGTCTTGTTTCTAACGTTCTGTTGGTGTCTTTGTTTGCAAGAATAGAAAAATAAGCTTTGTTGAAAGCTTCAAAATGGCCAATGTTTTCCAGGAAATGTTAAGAAGGCTAATGTTTGTTTTGGGTTGCAAAGTGCTAATACCTTTGACTTGTAAAGTTCCTAAGGTTCTGATTGCTTAAAGATTTTGAAATAGCTAAACTTCTTTGGATTATAAAGATTTGTATAGTGATCATAAGAAATAACGTGTCTCTTTCTTTACTAACCTAGTTGCCACCTATCCGAGAAGACTAAAGTGTCACTTGTCTTAGGTTGTGGCCAATTGCCACATCTTTTGAGGGGTGGGGTGAGAATTATTAATCTTTATCCACTTATTAGTTAATTAGGTAATGTCCTGTTATCAGGTAATTAATCAATTACCCGCATAATTTAAAAATTACAACAAATTCCTTAAAATTCTACTTATTTTTAATATACTTTATACATTATACTACCGTGGTCATATGGTACCTTGCATGGTACTAGTTCATAATTATCGGGTATTATCGCTCGATCCATATTTTATCCCAAATTGGCCATTTTCAACGAAACTCGTTTTCTTTAATTCATGAACCCTTTTATCCTTCGTAACACTTATTTATCGCTTGTTATAAATAGCGTAACTACATTAACCTCAAGATAATCTCATTCCCAAGACTACGTCGATTAACTGACGACGAAACTTTTACCGTACGAAAACGCAAGATGTAACAATTTACATACTCAGTCATATTCATTCATTTGCATATCGTAGTCCCTGTTATCATGTGTTGTCACATCATGTTATCATTGTTTGGACTGATTGGCATGATACTTGTAAGCCCGAGAGACTAGAGAGATTGATGACTGAGTTGGGGCATGAGTTACCGATTGTGAATTATATTGATGGGATCCGGCTACATGCCACATCAGGTTTAATTGATTAATGATGGGATTCCGTAGCAGGACATATTGGCTTTATATATATTATTATTATATTGATCATGTTGCACGCCGCAGCAGACCGTATGGGCTTTATATATTATTGAAGGGATTTGGCTGCATGCCGCAGCAGCCCATTATGGCTTTTATTAGCGCTTGAGCAGGATCCGCCCCTTCGGAGTATTACATACCAATAGTGAGCGCAGTTTTTATTGATTCATGATAGGATCGGGTTGCGTGGAGCAGCAGGTTCCATACAGTGCTGAGTGACTGAGCGTGATGAGTGGGAGTGCGAGACAGTGAAATTGAGTACTTTGGGAGTGTGAGTACATGATTTCATCACTGTAATGCATTGTATTAACATGTATACTTGACATACAGGCATAGAGATGCATTTCCTTATGCTACACGGTTTTGTGACATTCAGGACTTCACATATACATTTAAATATAGGAATAGAGATGTGCTTACCTCATGCTATCTGAGATTGAAACGTCTTATCTGTTGTTGAAAGTTTTTGGGAAAAATCACATATTTCTTATTACTCATATTTTGGTGATTTCGGTGAAAGATTTGGGTTTTACTGTTATACTTGAAAAGCATGCCTATCTTCTGTAACTGTGAACAAGTTGAGCATCATATCTTTGAGTTATTTCGTGCACTGCTTTTATTATATTGTTATGAGTTGTGTGGCTATTGGTGTTGGAATCTAACCATTATCCATACTCGACACTGCTTTTAACCTAAGGTTAGATTTGTTACTTATTGAGTACATGGG